>VSMD01119747.1:0-95522 GCA_008750895.1 Mirza zaza | reverse complement strand
AGGTGTGTGGGTGGGTGGGTGGATGGGTGGATGGTAGATGGGTGGATGGATGGTAGATGGGTGGATGTGTGGGTGGGTGGGTGGATGGGTGGATGGTAGATGGATGGTAGATGGGTGGATGGGTGGGTAGGTGTGTGGGTGGGTGGGTGGATGGTAGATGGGTGGATGGATGGTAGATGGGTAGGTGTGTGGGTGGGTGGGTGGATGGGTGGATGGTAGATGGGTGGATGGATGGTAGATGGGTGGATGGATGGTAGATGGGTGGATGGATGGATGGGTGGATGGGTGGATGGATGGTAGATGGGTGGATGGATGGTAGATGGGTGGATGGATGGGTGGGTGGGTGGGTGGGGGGGGGTGGGTGGGTGGACAGACAGATGGATGGATGAACAGATGGATGGCTAGGTGAACAGATGGATAGATGGATAGATGGGGGGTGGGAAGAGGATGGATGAGACACATGGGGACCCACCTGTGACATTCTTTGTGGTTTTGGCGCTGGCCTTGGGCGGCGGGGTGGGCAGCAGTGGGGGGCTTGGCAGCTGGCCCATGGATCTCTCCAGAGGTCTGAGAGGACTGTCCAGGGAGTCAGACCCCGCTAAGGCTTGGGAGAGCTCTTCAGTGGCGGGCAGAAGGCTGCCGACATCTGCTTCCTCACCGCTGGACGCCGACGGCATCTTGGCTGTTGCAAAGGCAAAGCAGAGTGTTCACGTTCCCTCTGACCGCGGTGGGGGTGAGTGAGCAGAGCGAGAGGGGTGACGGCGGGGGGGAGGGCCTGACCCGGGCACAGGAGGAGGAGCAGGCACCTCCCACATGGACTCGACTTCTTGCAAGTTCAGCTACCAAGAGAGCCATCGGGCGCAGGGCAGGGGGGAGTCATTTCCAGAGCAAGAGTGGCTTCGCTCCTTTTCCACATGACAGGTGTGTCCCCAGGCTCCCGCCCCACCTGGCAGCAGTGTCACCGTACCAGATTTTGGAGTCAGATACACCCAAAAGCTCAAGTCACCTCTGCACTTACTCTGCGACCTCATTCAAGTTGCTGAATGTCCCTGGGCCTCCATTTACTCACGTACGACATCATGTTAACCACTGCCCTTCACGGGGTTATTAAGAGGTTTGACAAGAGGCAGTGAGAGCTTCCCCCAGCATGCCCTGCACCCTCATGTCTAGCAGCTCGCGTTCTTACGCGTCTGGCTGTCAGCAGCCCCGCCCCGGCAGGCCAGCCCAGACGAGGGGCAGGGAGGATGGACTCAGAGGATGGGCAGGTGCCGGGGCCCTCACCTCCCTCTGTGCAGCCAATCGTCCAGCCTCCTCCCCCCAGCCACCCCTCCGTGCCCTCCCCCCATCAACCCTCTCCCTTCTCCCTGCCTTCCAGCCTCTGCCATTCCACAAAAGTCTCACCAACACCCCTCAAGCCCCCTGCCTGGCTTCCTTTGCCCCCCCCCCCCCCCCGACCTTAGCAAGCTTCCCCGGGAACACTAAATGCAAATACTGCATGTCTATGTATCCCATCATTACTTTTTTTCCTTTGTTGTCCCTGCTGGAAATTCTAAACTCTCAGGACCGGCCCTTTCTTGTGCCAAGTTCACAGGAGGGGAGTCTGTACTCAGAAGGGCTGGCCCTCCTCACTGCAGATGAAGGAAACCTCAGAAAGCAAATGCCCCATCCCCTAGAACAGCCCCTCCCAGCACGGCCCCCCCAGCACAGCCCCCCTGCACAAGGCACACGCGGCCCAGATCCGAGTGGCCCGAGCCGAGAACCACCCCCACAGTCGGCTCCGTGTGCTTGTGTCCTGCAAGGATACCCACGTGAAAATGCTATGATTTTTATTTTCTTATCATTAAACTCTCCCCAAAAAATGTTATTCATTAAAGGTTTTTCTTTTTAAGGATCCTAGACTCTGAGACTATCATTATCTCCTCTGAGCTGTGACCTGTAATGTCTAAGAGTCTACAATTCTGATTAGTTAGAATTAGGCCTGATAATATTAAACGTTTTGTGTTTTCCAGGTAAAAGGGCCAGGAGGATTCCGTGCTAAGCACAGGCGAGCACGGACACGCCTGATTCCCCCGTGCAGCCCGTCCTGGGTTTCCCATCTCACGGGGCACTGGACACCCTGAGCCTCGGGACCTGAGCCCTGGCAGCCACACTTGGGCAGGACCACCGGTCCCAGGTGCGCCCCCCTCCCGGGCTCAGCTTCCTCCTCTCGGCACCCCTCCCGGGCTCAGCTTCCTCCTCTCGGCCCCCCTCCTGGGCTCAGCTTCCTCCTGGGAGGCCCCCCCCACCGCCCCCGACTCCATTCAGGTGCTCCCATCTCTGTCATTCTAACGGAGCACCCAGATACTCGCTACTCCGGAGGCCTGGAGAACGATCTGAGCGTCTGCCTCCTGCTTCGGCCACTTGGCCTTAGTGACCCCTCATCCCCGACTGCTTCCGTGGGGGTGGGTCTCGCCCTCAGGGGTGCTGGCACCCGCATGCTCCCCGACTGCGGTTCTGGGGGAGAGAGAGGTCACGGGAGCAACGGCTCTCCTCGCCTTAGCCGCGCCCGTCTCCAGCGCCCGTCTCTTCCTCTGCGTGTCTGACCCACTTCCAGACCAGGCACCTGCGTCGCCACCTCTCTGAGCCTCAGTTCCTTGTCTGCACAAATGTCTGTATGAAACACCTGGCCCTGTCCGCTACTAGGTTGGGGAAGGTTTGCTCGGAGCTCCCTGGACTCACCTCCTCCCGGGGACGGGCACCGGGACGCAGCAGCATTGGAACCCAGCTCCAGGGCTTGCTGGAGGCAACACCAAGGGAAGTCGGGGTGCCCACGCCTGGCCCAGCAGCAGCAGATGCACTCGGACCATGTCAGATTCACGAGCAATTCCATCAGTGATGCCCCGACTGGGGGCATCGCTCCACAGCCCCGTGAGCGGCTGACGGGTTGTGCCCCTTGGCCCCGGCACCGATTTCCCCACCTCTTCTGGATCCCAGCAAGATCCGAAACGCACCATCTGAAAACCGGCCGCTCCTGACTGCGTGTTCCCCAGCTACGCTGCCACTCTCTGCTCACTGGAAAAATACACTGATCAGGAAAGGTCTCTGCAGTGGCATCTCCACTCCTCGCCGCCTGGTTTCTCTTCTGCATCCCTCGGAGCAAGGCCTCAACCCTCCCAGAGCTGAGGCCGCCCGGCCGTGCACCCTCTCTGGGGCCCTGTCCTGCTCGGCTTCCCCACGCCTCACCTCGCTCTCCCGGTCCCCTCCTGCAGCACCTGCTCGGCCTTGCCTGCAGGCCCCGCCTCCTGTACCTGACGGCTCCGCCTGGGCCACCCCAGGGCTCGGGCCTGGGTCCTCTTCCCCGTCGAACCCCCTGGGTGGCCGATGCCATCTGGTCCTCTGGCTTTAGAATCGATCCCGCTTCTCCGTGGACCCCTGGCCGGTCCTCTGGGCTCCAGGCTCACGAGTCGTCGGCCACCTTGACGCCTCCGTCTGGAGGCCAAGCAGGCCTCATAGCTCTGTCCCCACCACAAACCTCCCAGCCCCCCTTCTCTCTCAACCGTCCACTGCCAATCCATCTCGTGAGTGTCACCGCACAGCCGTGGGATCCAGGTGCCTTTCTAGAAGCTGTGGGCGTGGCACAGAGCCGGGCAGACCCCTGCCTTTCCTGGGCTCAGGGCTGTCCAGCCGGGCCGGCTCACGGGCGAGTCCTGCACGCTCTTCCTGCAAAGTATTTCTCAGGAGCAGCCACTGCCCCCAGTGTGAGCAGCCAGAACCTTACCCCGACCTTCCCAGCTCCCGCCCCGCCCCAACCCGTGCCCAGACCAGGGTCGGCACACGTTTTCTAAACAGGGCCAGCGGGAAATATTTTCAGCACAGACCACGTGGTCTTTTGTTGCTATTACACTCTCTGTTGGTATAGAAAACTCCGGAAGGACTGGCCAATCCAAACCACAAAATTTCTCCTGGTTTTGCACCAAAGCAGACACGTGACCACCACTCACCTTTGACCCTCAGTGCTGCCCAGCAGAGCTTTCTAGATGCAGAAACGTTTCCTCCCTGCCCATACGTGTAGCCACTAGCCACACGTGGCCCCTGAGCACAAGCACAAGTGGCATCGGCTGGGCGCAGGGAGGGGATGGCTCGGTGTGGTCTCCCGGCTCGCATGCCAGCCCCTCGAGCAGTGCCTGATGGCCACACACCACAGGCAGCGGGTGGCATCTCACCTGTAGCCTGCAGATGGATTGGCAGGTGGACGACTGAGAGAGAAGGGGGACCGGAGAGGTTTGTGGTGGGGACAGAGCCGGGTTTGGAAGTGTTTTTATGAGGCCTGCTTGGCCTCCAGACGGAGGTGTCAAGGTGGCTGACGACATGTGAGCCTGGAGCTCAGAGGAATGACCAGGGGTCCACAGAGAAAGGGGATCAATTCCAAAGCCAGAGGACCAGACTTCAGAGGCAACTTACATTCCAGACACAGAACAAAGATGTATCTCCTACTTGGCTCTCAAATTTAGGCTGTAAAGTGTCACAGTTAAGATTAGATGCCAATTCTGCCACTTATACGCTGTGAGTCTTTGGGAAAGTTGACTTACCCTCTCTGGGTCTCTGTTCCCTTGTCTAAAAAGCTGAGGCTGTTAGAAGATAATACAGTGAACATAGAACGTGCGCCCCACACCTCACTCTTCTCTTTAATCGGTGCACTAGTGGGAATGCCAAAGCTCAGCTCTTTCCCCCAAAATGGAAACACCAAACACGACCCTGCTCCACTAATGTTAAAACGCTGGTCTGGACTTTGCAGGGAATGCTCTGCTGCTCATGTAGCCCCTCCAGATGGAGCGAGGAGAAATGAAATCACCCTAAACACAAGAGCCCAAAGTCAACCCACATCACCAAACCAAAGGGTCGAGGAAGATCGTGGCCAAAGTCACTGACGGTTCTCTTCCTGAGACAGTTGCAATATTTGAATGTATCAGACGCCCCCCCCCACACACACATACACATACAGTCTAGGGCAGGTGAAGCAGCAGCCGCAGTCAGGATGTTACCACCGGGCCGAGGAGGGCTGCACCCGGACACCAGGGACCATGCATGCTATCCCCTTTTGCTTTCTAATCACCCCTCTCCTCCCCCTGCAAAGCGCACGGGAGGTTTGCTTCATAAGAGACGGCAGCTGACGTGCAGGACAGCAGTGAGCACCGCTGCAGAGCCCCCGGGGGCTGCCCCAGGTGTAGACCACCCACAGGGCGCCACGTTCCAGCCCCCGTGAGGTCTCCGTGACCTTGCCCCAGGCCCAGGAGAGCAGCCGGGTCCAGGACAGAGCACTCACAAGACGCTCTGGCCTCTGGAGAACATGCTTTGCTCTGCTGTTAGATGACATCTGTCTGTTACAAAATTATCTACGACACAGAGGGACTGGGCCCAGATGCGGGCAGCTCCCCCGGGTGGGGAGGAGCAGGACGTGGGTGGCGAAGAGAACAGAAAACAGCATCAGACAAGCTGCTGGTCTTCTCTGAGCTCTGTGGCAGAAACTGCAGACCTAGGACCTCAGTGCCTCACAGAGGCCTAAGCTCTAGCTACTCACCACGGAATGACTATTCCATGCCGTAATATTGAGGCCCGAAGTAGAAGAAGATCAAAATGTAACAATTCAAGGGCTGGTTCCAAAGACCAGGCTCTTAACCCCATGGAAGGAGCTGCAAACTCACACCCCCAAAGGCCAGGCCCACCTGCAGGGACAGCCCCCGCTTAGCTCTGGCGGCAGCGGCTGGGAGGGAACGGGGGCCGGGGGGCCTGAACTGTGATTGTTGAGAAGAAGCTGCACATCTGGATTTTTGTGAAAGCTTCCGATTTCTAAACGTTGGCTTGCAATTTATTAAGCAATGCGCTGAATGCCCCTGTGTTAAATTGCAATCCGCTCCCTCCTTGAAGGGGGTTTGCTTAACTTCAAGCCTCCGCACGGGGGCCTGGAGCCCAGTGGCGAGCGTTCCTGGCGCAGGGCCTGGACCTGCAGGCTGGGCCAGAACTTGGGGTTGTCCCAGCTCAACGCCAACGTGCAGGTGGCCCCGCACTCCAAAACACACGTGTTACCAGAGGCACGACTGACTGTCAGGGAGCATCCGCAGGCAAATGCTGTGAATTAGCGGGTCACTCTCCAAGGGGTGTTGTCTGACGATGACAACGTCAATAATGATACGACGGTGCGGCAAACTCCCCAGACTGAGCTAAGTGTTTCCTCGGGGCACTTAATTTCAGCAAACCTGAGAGGTCTGCATGAGTGTTATCCTCATTTTATATCTGATTAAGCAGGCTCAGAGAGGTTAAGTCACTTGCCCGTGGTCACGAAGCTCAGTGAGGAGTGCAGCCACGTCTCAGACCCAAGTCAGCTGACGTCGAAGGTGTTGTCCTTTATTCCCTGACTGTGACCTGGGCACAGGTACCCTGGGTGCCTCCATCTCCTCTGAGGTGTGCTGACCCGGGGCTGTTTCCAGGGTTAAACGCGCTCCCGTGTGTGCAGCACTTAGATGATCACTCCGCGACACCCTGCTCGCCAGCGGCCAGCCGTGTCCGCACTTGTCACCACCAGCGTCGTGACAGATGTCACTGACCGCTGAGAAGCCGCTGCACCTGCGAGGAATGGAGCGGACTTCCTCAAACCGGCTTCTGGGTCCTTCTCGAGAGATTTGGGACATTCCTTTCCACTTTCCTCCTTTTCTTTGCTGCGTTTTCAGCGAGCTCACACTTTTATCCTGATTTATTTATAAGAAAGTCTCTACCATGACCCTGAATGACAGACACACACAATTTGCCCTAATTAATAAGAAAGCACATCGATAGTGAAGTGTGTTCTGTCTGTGTGTCCACGCACCACTCATGCAAAGTCATCTCAGGAGGCCCGCCCTGGGGAAGGAGTGAGACAAGTCCCCGTGGACCCACACGATGGGGTCAGTCCTGCGGCCGAGCCTCTTCCTGCAAAGCCAAGTCCCTGTCGCGCCAATCCCGGGGCTCCCGCTGCCCTCAGGGGCCCACCCAGCCGTCTCTCTCCAGCTGTTTTTGCAAAGAAAATTGCGCTGGCACTAGCCACGCCCTTTTATTTCCATGTCACCTGGGGCTGCTTTTGGGAGACAAGGGCAGAGTCGAGCAGCTGCACCAGGTACCTCTGGCCCACAAAGCTGACTCTACTTACCCTCCAGCCCTGCATGGAAAAAGCATGTGGCCCTGTCCTCAGTCTTCGCACACGTCCTTCCCCTTTCTGGGATGCTCTGCCCCTCACTCTCCGCCCGGCGGACTCCTACGCACCCCTCGGGCCCCTACAGCATGTCCGGCCCAGGAGAACGTCCTCGATACAGGTTTATGTCTTGGCAAACCAGCTCTGCTCTGAGGACTCCATCCCCACACCAAGCACCGGGAAAATGGCCCGAGGTCAGCGGAGGTTGCTGGTGGGAGCGGCATGTCCCTCAGCGCTGGGCGAACAGAAACCCCCCCGCCAGGGAGGAGAGTCACCCACCCCCCTGCATGAGGCCGGAGCAGCAGCTGCAGCAGGTGGGAGGCTCGGGCCACTTGCAAGGGCTGGACCGCAGGGAGCACGGGAGGGAGGCCAGGCCTGCCCGGCCACCAGAATCACTCCGGTCACTGCTGCTGGGGTCAGCAGCCTGGGAGACGTGGGGACGCAGAAGTGTCCCCGGGGTCTCCGCGTGGGAGAGCTGGGGCCCTCGTGCTGCTACAGCTCGTCAGACCCCACATTCCTATTGGGTCCCCACGCCAAGCGACGCTGGGGAAACACGGCCCCCAGGAGGGCAGAGCTCGCTCCGGGCAGGTGCCTGCTGGCGCTGCGGGAGTGGACGGGCCGGCGCAGAGCGCAGGCGTCACCCTCGTGGCAAGAGCGCCAGAGCACGGACGCCCACCCGGCTCTGAGGCGGCAGCCCAGCTGGCCCGTCCCACGGCCTGGGTCCCGGACCTCCCACGCTCGTGGGGAAACCCGGAGTTCACCTTCCAGCCCCCAAACCACTTGAGATGTATTCTAGCTTGACGTTTTACGAGGAAGCAGGAGTCCAGCCCCACAGCGAGGCCTCCCAGAAGACAGCTACGACGTCGCTCTAACAGGTGGCAGCAGAGGGAGTGGCTCTTCCAAAGCACTCTCAGGTCTCCCGGGGTGGGGGTCATGCTCCCTTCTCTCCCGTGCCCCACAAGTGCCCTGTCTGTTCCACGAACACCACCGCCGCCTCCGGTGACTGCTCCGTGCGGCTGACACCACGCCCAGCTCTTCCCACCAACAACCCACCGCGAGCGGGTGGCTCGCTCTCCCGCTTCCCAGCACTGGAACGGAGCTCAGGGCCCGGCGGCTCCGCCAGGGAGCAGCTGGAGGAGCCCTTAGAGCATGCGGAGGCTTCGTCACCATCACCAGCTGAAGCCACCACTGGGAAGGGCCCTAAACCCCACGTCCGTCCTGTCGCCTCAGGGTCGGCTGAACGGCCCCGGTGGACACTCACCCCCTGGAGGGCACTTTCCTGCCCAGAGGTCCCCGTGAAAGGCAAAGATGTCCGGGGGGAAGGTGTGCCCAGAAGGTGAACATCTTTCAGCACCTTCGTTTACTGGCCGTGCCAGACTCGGGAAGAGACAGTCGAGAAAAATCCTCCAGGAAATGCGTAAGCCCAGCCCGGCGGCAAGCGCGGCAGGGTTTGGAGCAGGGACCGGCTTTCTTGAGGACAACGATTCGTGAAGGCTGCCGCCCACGCCCTCGTCGGGGACCCCAGCTGCCACCCCAGGCGGACGGCCATCCTGGGAGGAGCTCCACCCGCACGCTCTCCGGCCAGTACCTGCGTCGTCCAGATGGGTGGCCGAGGACGGAGGCTCGTCCAGGGAAGCCTGGTCGGTGCCCGCGGCCAAGGGGCTTCCCGGCCGGGCATCCTCCGCAGTCAGCGTCTCCTGCGTGGGGGTGGACGGCTCGCTCCGCGAGGACCGGGGGCCCCCGTCGGGGTTGCACGGTTTGCTTTCGGCATCTGCAAGGAAATCTGAGCTGTCAGCGGGCCTGCACCTCCCTCCCCGATCCTTTCTCTTGTGCCAAGTGCCTCCCTGGGAAGTGTGCCTGCCCAGGCCCTGGGGTCCCCGAGCACTGCCCCCGCGCCCCCTGGGAGCTCCACCCACACCCTGACCTCCCTCCTCCCAGGTGAGCTGGCTTCACGCACAGCCCGCTTCCTGCTCTGCACAGCCCCCTCTGCGGGGCCCTCGTGCTCCACGCCTGGGGGAGACTGGCGGCACCCCACCTGCATTCACATCCTTGCCACGTGCCCCTGCAGCGCCCCCACTCTGGTGGCTTTCTCTGGCCAACGAGCATCAGCGGGTTTGACCCGGCTGCAGCTTCCGAAGCGCCGGCACAACTCGCTCCTGCCTGTGCCCCTTGGCCACGCCCGGTGGTCAGCCCAGACAGGTGAAAACAAGCCGTCGCTGCAGTGCCCTTAGGTGCTGGGACTGTTTCTTAGGGGGCATTACTGTGGCTGGAGAGACCCAGTTCTCCCCCGCACCCACCACGTGACCTTCAGTCACCTGCTAAGCAAACGTCTGTCCATCGCCCACGATGCGTCTGGCACGGTGACTGTCCCTGGCAAGGCAGAGGTTACCAGGACCCGGTCCTGGCCCTCGGGGGGCTCATGCTCTGAGGCGGGCATGCGGACGACCACACGTGGCATCTTCAGTCCAGGAACGGGGGGTGCAGAGCAGGGGGTCCCCAGGCCAGACAGGCAGCCTTCCCAGGAGGGGGACACCCAGACTCCTGTTAGGGCCCGAGGAAGGACCCGGTGCTTCCCCTGTCCTGGGGCTGGGCTGCTGCGGCCTCCGAGGGTCTGGCCCCTGCCTGGGCATCCCCAGGGCTGTACCTGAACGATGGGGCTCAGCACTCGTGGAGCAAAAGACCCGTCCAGGTGCCCCTCAGCCAGCCGATCACAGCCACGTCTGCTGGACAAATGTCACAGCCCAGTGCACAGAGCCCCCACACGGCCCCTTCAGGGCCCCCCAGTCCCCACAGCCATTTAGTGCAGGCTGACACCACGGTGCAGAGTGGCAGCATGACCCGCACACGCTGACAAGGCCACAGGGTCACAGCATGGGGACGCTGGCCTGCTCTGACCTCCTCCCATCGTGGAGAGATTTATTTCAGAGTCAGGGGCCCTGCCTGCCTGGGTCAGTCCTGATTCCTGCCCGCTGTCCCACACCCTTCAGTGTCCCTCTCACTGCCAAAAGTGTCCTGATGGAACAAACAGGATATTGTCCCCTGCCTGTGTATCCTACCCCCTGCAAACAGGGTTTCTTATGCTCACATGACAAATTCCTCTGGGCCTCAATGTCCCATCCATAAAATGGGGATAATATTGCTGCATGGCATCACTGTGGGGATTAACCAAGTTAACGTACAGAATGTGTCTGGCACACAGCACGGACACACACGTGCACGCCAGCCAGGCCCACCTCCTTCCTGGGCCCTCGGAGGGGGTTGAGCTTCCGTCCCTGCTGACCGCGTCCCCCCTACTGCGCGCCTGTCTCCTCGGGGGAGTGGGCAGAGGTCAGCCTTGCCCGCAGTCTGGAGACCGGGGCTACGGAAATCTCATCTGTGCAGCCACATCACCTGCCCTGCAGGCCAGCGACCTTTTCCCATAAAGGAGCAGGTGGCCAGTGTCTAAGACTTTGTGGGCCACGTGCCCATCACCTGTGTAGCATATTCTTCCCTGATTTTTAGTTTTTATGAAAGGCCTTTAAGCTTGCAAAGCATTCTTAGCTCCAAGGTCACACAGAAACGGACCCCAGGCCAGATTCCACACTTGGCTGTAACCGCTAGCCAGGCCCGGACGTGAGCCAAGAGAACTCACCAAAACTAGATGGAGCTCAAAACTAAAGTTGCCCGGCCCCTGCCTCATGACTGGCTTACTCGTACCTGTCGCACGACGGCAACAGCCTCCGCCGCTAGCTTACCTGGCCCCAGGCGACACAGAGGGCACGTCAGCACCAGCACCAGGTGAGCTCTGCCAGAGTCTCACCTCCCGTGTCAGGTGAGGCTGCCGCCCGCTGCTCACAGCGAGGCCACCAAGCTCAGAACGCATAGGGCGACTGCCGCCATGACCACCATTGCTGTTAATGTGATGATAATGGTGCCCCCGTTGTCATTGTTGTCACAGAAACGACAAGGGTAGCATGACCAGGACATTGAACCTGGAAGGCCCAGGGGTCTCCGGCCCAGCCAGATTCCCAGACAGTTCCACCTGTGCCGCGCTTGCTGCCCTCGAGGGGCCGCCGGGCTGCGCTCAGGGCTGCAGCTCGTAATCACGTTCAGCGAAAAGTTGCAGTTCCCAAGACAGTGCTGGTGAGAGCACATGCATGCACACTGCAAGCACATGTGGATACACATATGTGCACGTGTGCATGCACACATGCACACAGTGAGCACGTGCGGGTACCCTGTAAGCACAAGTGAGTACACATGTGCACGTGTGTGTGCATGCATGCATAGTGAGCACGTGCATGTACACTGCAAGCACACATGGGTACACATATGTGCACATGTGTGCATGCACACATGTGTACACAGTGAGCACGTGTGTACCGTGCAAGCACAAGTGAGTATGCATGCGCACATGTGTGTGCACACATGCATAGTGAGCACTGCGTGTACACTGCAAGCACACGTGGGTACACATGTGTGCGTGCATGCATGCATATACAGCGCGTGCATGTACACTGTAAGCACAAGTGGATACACACATGTACACATGTGTGTGCATACACACATGCATACACACGTTCCCCAGCATTCCTGTCACATGGAAACCAGACACACTCAACTTGTCACTGTCCAATTCCCTGAGGAAAGCGAGCCCAGTCAACCTCAGGTCACAGCGCAGCAGCAGGGCACTAGCTCTCTTTTTATATCCAGTGACGGGGTATGAAGGTCCTTAAATTATTTAAGAAAATGCCAAGTCGACTCGCACAGGGAGATGCAGGGAGAGGGAGTAAAGTCATTCAGGAACATGCACGGCGTCGGCACAGAGACATGAGCAGGCCCCTCTCTTCCTCACCACACTCCGGCTGGGGACCAGAGGGGCAGGGGATGGGGACCCTCCATTCTGCCCCCTTGGTCATGAGGTTTGGGAAGGGTGGACAGAGCAGTGAAGAGGGCATGGGGTCACCTCTCTCCCCGGGGCCCCCCACAGGCAGGGGCCTCCTGGGTCCCTACAGGCAACCGGAGTCAGGGCAAATAGGGCGGAGGGCCCAGTGTCCCATAAAGCACAGGTGTGAACGGCATCCAGGACAAGCTGGTGCCCTGGACACGGCCTCGTCTCCCCAGGCACTAGCAGGCTGTGCCAAGCAGGCCCTGTCTGGAGGCCACACCCTGCCAGGCTGCCTATGTCCCGGGCCAACGCCAGGGTGACTGAGACGCACACGTGTGCAGGGCAGGGGGCTCTCCTGGGGGCTGTCCTGGCGAGGGAGGCCCAAATGCGAGTTTAGGGCTGCTAAGGACCCTGGCAGCTCTGGGGGTCCCAGGGCCAACTGAACCCTGAACCCGCAGCCTCCCAGGGCCTGTCCTCCTGAAGGCGGCCACAGGGGGGCACCCCCGGCTGTGGAGTCATCCAAACCCGGGAAAACGCCGCCGCTGCCCCCACCCCGGAGTCCTCCCACCCCTGGAAAGGGAGGTAGCGCTGCACCCCCCCACTGAGCATCCGTCCTCCCTTCCCTCCTCTGGGCCGGGACCTCCCTTGAGCTGGGCAGGGGCGGCTACGACCCCCAGGAGGCTCGGGGAGCCCTGCACCAGGAGGACTCACAGACGGGGTGGGACCTGAAGTCGGCTTCGCCCCAGGAGCACAGGCGTTTCCCAAGCAAGTGCAAGGGAAGGGTCACCGGGTGCCTGTGACCAAGCGTGTGTGCCGTACTGTTACCATGCACTCGTTACAGGTCACGCATGCAGTGTAGGGTTTAAGCAGCACGAGAGTCCACGGTGACAAGCAGGTCTCCTCCCAGAGGCAAGCCCTGCCACCCTGTTCCTGAGGTTTCCCTCCAGAGACACCTGGTTCACGGCAGCCCCCCGCCTCCCCCCCGGGCCACTCACCTGGGGTGGCCTCGGGCTCCCACAGCAGCCTGGACCTGCCTCTGCCACCCCAGCCGCTGCATGGAGCCTGGAAGATGGGCGGCTCCTTGCGCCCAGGCCCTCCTGCTCCCTGGTCCCTCCCCACCCCCGTCTGGGGTCCACTGTGGAACCCCACACTCGGCTGGAAGTGGCTCCCAGCGTCCCTGCCCCCTCTGGCTTCTCCACCTCCCCACCCTCCTCTGCATGGAAGTCGGAGTCAGCTGGGGAGTTCGCAAGGCACTGACGCCCGGCCCCTCCCCCAGCGTCTCACTGAACAGCTGCCAAGCGTCAGGCTTTAACGCTCCCAGCTGATCCTAGGATCGCTCCTCCCGCCCACCTTTCGACCCCACTCGAGCCCCTCCCAGCCCCTGACCAGGCCGGGTCCCATCTCACGCTCTTAGGGTACTGTGTGCCCTCCTTCCCATGCCCATCTCAGCCTTGATGTGACATTTATCTGCGGGATCATCTCGAGTTTGTGCCCCGCTGCACCGTGTGCACTCACCTGTGTGAGAGTGAGCTCACCTGAGAGCGTGTTTGGCTCACCTGTGTCCTAGCACAGCCCCTGGGCCTAGCAGGCGCTCAATACAACGTTGCAGCCCTGATCAGTGAGTGCATTTCAGCTCTCAGGGAGAGAGACTGTGGTTCAGGCCCCTCTAGTTCCCGGTCCCTAATCGCTTGGCAAGAGAGACAGAGACATAAGGTAGAGCCTGGAGAACCACAGTCTGGGGGCCGACCCAGCCCCCCACCTGCTCTATACAGCGCCAGGCTAAGAATGGATTTTACATCTTTAAATGGTTGACCAAAAAAAAAATAATAATAATAGTTCATGACACATGAAAATTACACAAAATTTCAGCGTCCGTAACGTTTTATGGGGGCACAGTCCCGCCCACTCATCTAGGTTTTGCCCGTTGCTGTCTCGTCCTACGGCAGCAGAGGTAGGTGCTCCCTGCAGAAACCCTACAGCCCCAAAGCCTAAAATATTACTCTCTGACCCTTTCCGGAAGAGGTCTGTGGCCCTGAGCCAGGGCAGTGCGGTCCTGCCGTGTGACCTGCCACCGGGCCCGGGGGCCAGAGAGCAGCTCTATGGCGGGCGGCAAGGCCAAGCTCACCCAGCCAGCCCGGGGACTCGCCTCGGGGACTCCGATCTGACGTCCTCAGACGAGACCATCTTAACAAACATTCGGAGTTAAAAACAGCCAACTTGCCCTTCTCCTCCTGCAAGTTTTCCTCTTTCATTATTCAAGCTATAACTTGCTTTTCGACAGGAATCTGATCTGTAGCTTTACTTACTCTTCATTCAATGAAAATAACATCTTTTAGCATAGATGATAAACAGGACTTAGCCTCGTTTTTATTTTTCCCTTCTCCTTCCCTAAGATCCAAGGCACTGCTGGTTGGCACCATGTTCAAAGTGACGGAGTTCGGCACCTTTCTGTGCCACCCGCACTAAAACAGTCCAGATGTCCGTCTCAGCGAGGCCATCCCGCCCCCCCCTCCCCCGGGAGTCTGCACAGAGCATCTGACGTCCGAGCGCCGTGGCACGCGCCCCAGGCTTCCCGTGCAGACGTCAGGTTCTATTGTTAGTGTTCAGCAACTCCCCAGGTCGCTTCCCCCTCGAAAACAGCATCGTCAAAATACCCTTTGAACCTAAGTAAGGAAACGGTAACAAAAGCGTCAGTCCGCAACCGGCGGTGTACAATCTGGATTCGTGAGCTTCCTTCCTCATTCCTGGTACTTGGGCCAAATCTCAAAGACACCAGTGGTATTTTGAGGCCGAAAGGGGGAGACAGGCACTCGCTATAGTCACACAGGCGTCGGGAATTGGCTCTGCAAGGCCGGATTCCTGAAATCAGGGGACCAGAGCTCAGTGCAGCTCCGGAGAGGCTAAGTGGCAGGGAGGTTTCGTGAAACCTCCTAACCGAGATTTAGGGTCTCAGAGACTAGGAGCACCGAGGACAAGTCAGCACTGTGGCCCAGGTCCTGTGCTTAGCGCCTGCAGGAATCCACTGGGGAGGAGGAAGACTCGCTCAGTTCATTGCACAAGCGACAGTAACCGGCCTTTCTGAAAGATGCCAACGAGGAGGATCACGTAGACAACACCAAGATCAAACTGGCCAGACCCAGAGAGCAGGATTTATCCTGCGTCTCTGCTTCAGGCTGCAACGACCTAGTCAGGCACCTCCCGGCCCCTCAGACTCCTCACGTGTAAACTGGGAGTATCAGCGGCACCCCGTCCACAGGGACGCTGTCAAGACGAGAGAGGGCGTGCGGAACGGCCAGCACAGCCCCAGCATGGCGCCGACCGACACAAACACAAACTGTTGCTGTGACTTTAGAGCAACTGGGACGAACCGGGAGCTCCACCCACACCTGGCTCAGCCAGACGACCCCGGGGAGGAGCCCTGCGGCCCGTGGGGGTCCCCCGGGTGCTGAGCAGATGGCTCTCGACCCTGGGGGCACCTCTCCAGCCTTGCGGGCTTCCCTCGGGTCCAGCCACCGCACCTGGACAGCGGACCCCTTTGACTGCCTGTCCCCGACGGCTCTGCAGCTACGTGCGTGCCGGGCGGCCCACTCACCTTGCTCCATCATCTCCAGCAGCCCCTTCTTGATGAGCTCCTCGCGGCCTTGCCTGCCGGCCATCTTCTTCTCCAGCGCTGCAAGACACAGACGTCCCGTGAGGCCCCGCCCAGCCACGGCCCGCGCCGGCCTCGGGTGGACAGAACGAGTGAGCGAGCAGGTGCGCCGGGGTGAGGGCCTGGTGCCCCGGGCGGGGGGCGGATCAGCTCGGCAGCTCACACCGTGTCACCGAGCAGTCTGCCCAGCCCGTGCGAAGCAGCCGTGGGCTTCTCGCGGCAGCAACTTCCGCGGTTTATCTGAAAAGCACCTCCACATACGAGGCCCGCCTGCGGCTGCCCGCCCCCCGCCCCGGCCGCCTCCTCCAAACGCTTCTTCACCTACCGGCCCCGTCTGCCCCGGCACCCTCGGTGCTCTTCTGCGGCCCGTGTGAGCCTGTGCTAAACGCGGCCTGACCGCGCTCGCGTCTGTGCGCAGACCGGAGTCTTCTGTGAGCCTCTCCCGCTGGAGGTTCTTCCAATAAACCACCGCCGCTTAGCAGATTTCTAAGGGTCCACCAGATGGACGGGGAGGGAGGCGGCCAGCTCCCCGCGCCCCTTGCCCGCCCCAGTGTGCCAAATCCCGTCAATTCCTCCTCCGGAATAGCCCTTGCCGCCTCCCCGTCCCGGAGCAAAGCGCCGCGGCCACGCGGCCACGCGCCCTCCGGCTTCCCGCCCCTGTGTGCAGGCTCAGCCTCTCGGTCGCCTCCTTTTCTCCACCTGCCCGGAAAACCAGCGGCCCAGGGCCGAGCCCCGATTTCTACATATAAGCTCAGCCTGTTTCTTTGAAAGACAAAGACAAAGCCTGCCGCCCGGCCTGGGTCACAAAGGCCCGGCGGTTCTCCGCGTGTGCGGGTGGCTCCACCCCGTGCCGGGTCACGGCGGAGAACACGCCTCGCCGGGCCACCTGTCAGAGCTCACTGTCCAGTGGGAGAGGCGGATGGCAGGCGGTGGTGACGGATTTATTTCATTCATTCACAAGTGTTCACTGAGCACCTACTATGTGCTGGGGACTGGGCTAGGTGCTGGGAGTCACTGGGGAACAACACCAGTCCAGCCCCACCTCCACGGCCTGTGTGGTTCAGCAGGCAGTGATGACAAGGTACTCAATCCCTGGAAACTAATCACACATTTACTGAGCACCTACTGTGTGCCTGGCGCCGCGTCAGGTGCAGCAGGTGCATCCGTGAGCAGGACGGGCACGGCCTCTGCCTGAGACCAGCACATCCAGGCAGGGCGACGACGCGCTCCACAACCCGGGAGCGGATGAACGGGAACCGGGCGCTGGGCAGGGGTCGTGGCAGAACCAGCCCGCCCCGGACCTCGGGCGGCTTCCCCAAGGGTATTTGCGCTAGCGCTGAAGGATGAACGGGAAAACCCAAACACAACAGGGAGTAGGCATTTTTGGGCAAAGAAAGTGTAATTTCCTCTCTGTCGTCCCAATTTCCAAACCGATTTTCAGTTGCCAGAACCGTGGATACGACTGACACAGGGAGCGCCCCGGGAGGTGTGAGCAGAGAGGCTGTGGTCCCCGCCGACGAATGACGAGAGGACGGGGGGAGCTGGAGGAGGCGGGGGGCCCCACCCTGCCCGCACTGGGGAGCCGGGGCCGGGCGGGCACAGGACTCCGACGGGGTCGCTGACCCCGGGTCCTCCTGCGACCCCGAGAGACGGCTGCGGGGGTCCACTGCCCCCCTCTCGGGCAAGGGTGCCAGCCCTCAACGGGCAATCGCCGAGCCGGTCCCCCCACCAGGGCAGGTACCAGACGCCCCTTCCCACCCGCAGCCGAGAGCTGTCCTCGGCGTGGGCCCCACCCCGGCCTGCCCAACCCACTGTTGGCTCCACGCGTCTCTGCACGTCGTCTCTGTTCTCACTTCGTCTGGTCCTGTGAAACCGGGAATTCGAAATGCTGAAATGAGTGACACCCACACTAGCATGGGAAGGAGTGGTTGGAACAAGTGGCAACGCCCAGTGCTGCTCCCCAGACTTCCAAAGGCCTGAGCGAGGGAGAAGTTGGGGGCAGTGCAGGGGTTAACCTCGAGCCCCTTGGGGTTAACCCTTGCAGGGTCCCCAAAGCACCCTGGTGACCAGCACAGCACAGCCCCGAGGGGAGCACAGGAGCGAGGGGCCCAGAGTCCTCGGAGCACAAAGCTTGACCTTCTGGTCCCACAGCTGGGGACGCTGAGCCTGGAGGGTGCCAGGGGCCCACCCAAGGTCACAGAGGTCACCCTGCCCCAGCACCCTGGGCCTTCTGCTGATGCACAGATGTGCCTTTGCAAGGGCTGTTTCCCACTGCTGTGGTGCTTTTCCCTGCCTTGCTCGAGGGGCCAATGATACCCGCTCCACGTGGCCTCCTCGCCTGGGTCTTCTCAGCCCGCCCAACCCAAAGCAATGCCACCCCTGCCTGCCGCCTCCTCCTCAGGGCCCGCCCAGATGCTCTGCGGCCCCCACCAGAGTCTGTCACTGACTCGCGTGCCGGGTCACCTGCCCACGGTGTCACTGGACTCCCGCCCTGCGGAACGCTCTGGGTGGGCAGGGCTGCTCCCTCCTGCGCATTTGGTGCCCGGCACACAGGTGGTGCTCGAGACTTGCTGAATAATGATGCTTGTTCTGTTTTCGCTTTGACGAGGAGAACTTGCCAATCAACTTCTTGAGTGGTTAAAAAAACAATTTTGTGAAACTTGCAAAAAAGTGTGAGTGGAGGACCCGCTGTTGGCAGGAATCCCTCTACCCGCACACAACGCCCCTGCGTACAGCACGGCACAGGCTTTGTCTCTACCATCCCTGGAGCCCCGGAGTCTGCACCTCTCCAGAGCTGGGACGAGAACAGGGACCCCAGGGACACCCCGAGGGAACAGTGGAGACAGGCACTGACCACGGCTGGTCCCCAAGGCCCGGCACTAATTCCGAGGGGCATCTCCCCACACTAACTGTTTTCGGCCACAGCTTAGGTGTGCGGCTTGGGGCAGGGCTGTGGGGTTGAGACGCTGTTTCCTCTGGGGTTTGCCCGTCAGGACACTGGCACCACCGAGCCCAGGGTGTGGGGCCAGACCACACCCCAGCCTCACCCCTGCTGGCTGTGTGACCCCAGGCGGGCGACCTCCCCTCTCTGAGCCTGTTTCCCACCCCCAAGACGTGCAGGATGAAGCAAAAGCGCTGGCCTAGCAGAGGGTTGGGTTGGCGCATCTGTGCCAGGTGGTGGGACAAGCTCTCATGGCCACTCACATCCTTGTTGTCACCATGTGTGCCCCCCTTCTGTGGTTCAGCCTCGTGGCTGCAGTTCCCAGGGTGGATTCCGAGGAGGCAGGGCCAGGGTGTGACCCGCCACAACCCCGCTTCCCGCAGGGCTGGGACTGGCAGGGGGTGAGGGCGCAGCGGCGGTGAGCGGGGAAGCTTCTGGGTGTTGGGGTGGGAGGGCGCAGGGACAGGCGTGCCCAGGTAGAGCGTGGGGGCAGGGAGCGGGCTGGCTCTGCCTCCTGGCGAGGAGAGGCCTAAGGTGTCAAGGCCACGCTGAGGGTCTTGACCTTCTGAATCCCCCGGGGCACCCAGGAACCGAGTGGTCCGGGCGGGTTGGCTCCTCAGATGAGCACTGCCCGGCGTCCTCTGGTTCCCATCTGCCCCACCGGCCAGCTGCTTGGGGTGTCATCGTCCCCCAGATGCATGGGCCTTGGGCAGAGGCTGTGCCTGTCCTGCTCACGGCTGTATCCACTGTGCCTGACACAGAGCCTGGCATGCAGTAGGTGCTCAATAGGTGTGTGATTAGTTTCCATCGATTGAGTTCCCTGCCATCCGTGCCTGTTCTCTGCTGCATCCCATGGAGGTGGGGGCTGGACTGGTTTTGTTCCCTGGTGACCCCCAGCACCTAGCCCAGTCCCCAGCACATAGTAGGTGCTCAGTAAACACGTGTGACTAAATGAAGTAATTCCACTGCCAGTGCCTGTTGGGGCAAGACCTGGGCCCCAACACAGTTAAAGAAAAAAGAATCTGTGGGGTGGGCCCTGGGCCCCAGGGGCTCAGAGGGAGACCCCGGGTGCAGGAGGGCGAGGCCATGGTAGGGGTTTGCGGGGGCCGGGTGCTCACTCCCCAGAGTGGTCAGCGAGCGAGAGCCTGCCCCAAAGCCAGCATCTTGGCCGCAGCCCAGCCCTGCCCCGAATCGGGGTCTGTGCTTTTACAAGGTCCGGGTGACAGGTCACCATGGGTCTGGGGCCAGGGTCCCATGTGGGCTGCCAGGTGCTCACCCCAGGCCTGGGACAGCCCGGTGGGACCTGCAGGGGTCAGGGGACCTTGGTCCATCTCATCTGGAAGACCAAAGCCAAGACCAAAACCGAGGTCATCACGTGACCCCAAACTACAAGACTCCCGGGGAAGCCGAGGTGACTCCCTCATCCCAAGGGACCCCAGTGACAGAGGGAGGTTGCGTAGCTCCTGGTTCTCGATGCCACAGAGCACGGTCGGCCGTGCCGTGCGGGGCTGGGCAGACGCGGCCAGCAGAGGCAGCAGCGCCGCGACAGAGACGCCGGTCCCGGGCAGAGCCGGAGCCTACCTGACGTCGTCTGCTTCAGCTTCTCGTTTTTCTTTTTCCTCCATTTCCAGGGTTTGAAGATCCTGCCCAGGGTGGCCAGTTTGCTGTTCCTCCTCACAGGGGGGGTTCGAATCCCTGAGACCAGATACTCGGAACGCGCCGGGGGCGTTTGGTCCATCTCATCTGGAAGAGCAAAGCCAAGAGGAACACCGGGGTCATCACGTGGCCACCAAACGCACAAGACTCCCAGGGAAGCCAAAGTGACACCCCTCACCCCAGGGGGTCACCAGCGATTCCCCAAAGCAAGACCTTTGGGGGCTCGCTCTGACCGGGGTGCGCCCATGGGGGACACGCACCAGCTCTACTTCCCTCCTGCCGCCTGCTGGAAGCCCGAAGCAGCTCCGCCTTTGCCACAGAGACCTGAGGTCTTCTCCAATTCCGTGACGAAACGCTCTCTGCCCCAGGACCTTTGCTTATGCTTCGACCCCACCCATGCTCATTTCCCTTCCAGTTGCCCCCTTGCATCGTAAACCTCAGCTCCTCGGCTACGGGAAGTCTCCGCCTTCCTCCTGGGCCCGACAGGCTCAGTCCCTTGTCGTGTGCGGGCACCAGGGAGCTGCGAAGACCCTGTGTCCCTGCCCTCCCGCCAGGCTGGCAGCTCTCCAGGGGAAGAGCCCAGGGCCCTAGCGCAGGGTGGCCCTGTGGGGACTGCTGCAGAGCAAGCAAGTCTGTGAACACGGGAAGGGAAGCAGCTTGTTCACGCAGCCAGGCCGTGTGCAGACTCTGGGATGCACAGGACGGACATCCCGGGAGCTCATGGCAGCGTGAGAGACGGTAGCAACCTGCACACCTGTCAGCAGGCAACTGCCCGCTCGCTCAGCAACCTGCGTGCAATGTGGGAAAGAGCAGAATAGACCTGCGTGTTCAGACAGGAATCCGATCTGGGGTCAGCTGCCAGATCAAAAAGAAACAACCATGCAGCACACGCCACCAGGGCGTGAAGGGGCCGTGTCCAGGCACACGCGTGGTGTGCCGAGAACATACCTGTGGGGGGCGCTGGCTGTCGGGGACCGGAGCAGGGCACGTGTGCTCCACCCCAGGCCGTTTTGCAGCCTATGGCCTGAGTTATTTTGTGAGAAAGAAGAGTGGTTAGGATGGAAAACAAAGCAGTGACATCGAAGAAGCACCCGACGTAGACCGGTGTCACCTGGACGCACGGCCTGGACCCCCTCCCACAGTCCCCGTGTGGACCAGAGTTCAGTCATCACTGAGGCAGGACCAAAGATGCATGCCTAGTGCCCCAAACCCCTCCCGAGACAGGGAAGGGACAACTCTTCTGTCAGCGACACAGACCTGATTTGCACTCGGGCTCTGAGATTTGACCTCCCGACGTCACAGGGGTGGAAGGTCACAGACCTGCAGTGCCGTGCTGGCGCACAAGCGCAGACCACTGTGCACTGTGATCCGTGTGCAATCGCACTGCGTCTACACTTCGTGGCCACTCCGATTCCCACGCCGGGCCAGCGTGGGTGATTGTGGGAAAGCATGTCCACTGTAGTAAACTGCATCACATCAGTACGTGACAATTGTTACCGAGTGAAATTTGGTCACTGTGTGTGCTGGGCCAGGCTGGTTACTGTGTGTGCTGGGGCGTCCCTTGACTCTCAGAATAAACAGATGAGCCATGGACCATGACTCTTGCATCCACTGCGCAGGTGAGCAGACCGAGGTTCAGAGCAGCCAGCCCTGCGCTCCTCAGTCACAAAGCGGGGCACTGCCGGTGGCGGGGCAGGACCGGAGCACCCTGACTCCAGAGACCCCGCTCACGTTCCTAAGCTGCATCGAGGGGACCGTGTGAACGCCTCACCCAAACCAGGACACAACACGACGCACCACGGAGACCAGACGCACCAGCTGGGGCCCAGCCCAGGCCAGTCAGGGCTGTGGCCACCGTCCCAATGACCGAGCGCTGATCTCACCGGGCGCCGTGTCCACAGTCGGTTCCCGGAGCCACCCCTTGCAGGCCGTTCCGTTCAGAGGAGCCCGGGGTGTCTTGTTCCCGGACTCCTCCCCGTGGGCTCGGCAACCACCAAGGAAGCTACACCCCGGGCTCCCAGTGCCCGGGCAGCCGTGGGCACTGGTCAATCACAGGTCCCCCCGCCAGCACCACCCCGAGGCCTGCCCTGAGAGCGCGGGCTGCAGACGGGTCCTTCTCTTCCCAGAGGCAATGTCCTCCACGTTCTTATCCCACCTTCCCTTCCTCCGCCTACGGACACCAGATGGGAGCAGAACGGCCAGTCCACGTGGCTGGGAAAGCGGCCGTCCTGGAGCTTTCTTGGCATCAAGGCACAGGATGGGCCGGGTCTGCCCAGGCCTCTGGAAGAGGCAGACGGAGATCTCCGGGGATGAGCAGAGGAGACGTGGAGCACTCCCTTCACTGCTGACGCCCCTCCTCTCCCTGGGGGACCCCGAATGAGCATCCTGAACCGGGACCTTACAGCCATGAGGAAGGACTGGGTGACGAAACCGAGGGCCTGCTCCGGCCAGCCTCGAGGGCAGGTGCCGCCCCACGGGAGCAGGGAGGCCCGGGAAGGCGGCTGCGGGGGGCTGTTGGAACAGGGGCCTGGGCGTGAGCGGGAGCCGGCCCAGGATGGGGCTGTGGCCAGGAAGGGGCTGGAAACTCGGGTGGGGGTGGATGTGCTAGGAGGGAGGAGTTGCTGCAGGGGCTTGAACTCGGCTGACGACTCAGCAGGAGCTGTTGGGGGGTTTAGCTCAGAAGGTCTGATCTGCCCATTTACCAAATACGCAATGCCGTGCCAGGGCAGACGCCCTCATCTGAGCAGCTCCTCAAGGGCCCTGGTGTCATCGGGGGAGCAAAGGCCCCACGCCCAGGCTGACACGCTGCACCACTCAGCAGCCCCCTCGGGAGGAAGCACCCCCTCTTTCCCCCCCCCCCAGGCGCTCACGCCCAGGGCCGGGCCAGGCGAGGGCTCCTGAGGGCTGTGCTCCCCGCCCGAGAACAGAGACCTCAAAATAGGTGTCGTGTGGCCCTGTGCAGGAAGCGCTCACAGACCACCTGAGGACAGAGGACATAAGCACGTGATAGCGGAAGTGCCCAGGGCCCGAGTGAGCGAGGGTGGGCGTGGTCGCCCTCGGCCCTCACCCCCCGGCGGGTGAGCGTGCATGTGCGTGGGGGCACCCAGGGTGGGCGGGTGCGGACCCGGGCATGTAGGTCGGTGCACGTGTGGCTGTGGATCGCGTGGCTGGGCTGTCCGTGTGGGGGTGGCAGTGCACCCAGAGAGGGGAGGCGGGCGAGAGCCCTCCCTGTCGCTCCCCGAGGTTGTCTTCTCACACTGGGGAGATTCCGGGAGGTGCAGACACATCAGCAGGCCGCCGCTAGCCTCTGAGTAACACGCCGCCGCGCTCCACGGCACCTCTGCCACCTCCGAGGCATTAGTAGTTAATTAACGGAAGGCGTTTCTCATGCCTGGCAGCTGCGTGAGGAGGTGCCACGTGCAGCCTCGAGCTGGAGGCCTCTGAGGTCCCCAGACGGTGGGACAGGCGGCCCTGCCCCGCCCACACGGATGCCTGTGGCTCCCTTCCCAGGCTCCGGCCTCTCCGGCAACTCCAGCTGTGCCCAGGTCCCCGCTCAGGCTCAGGGCGGTTGGAGATCTTGTCCCTGCTCCTGACCACCCCCCTCCCCCGCCAGCAGCAGGTCCTACGAACCCGCCAGGCAAGAATCGTTCCGGGACAGACGCGGCAGCTGCCCTCACCGAGCTGGCGGGCAACTCCCAGCCCGGCGCAGCGCGGACCCCTCAGCTCGTAACCCCGCCCACCCGGCCCTGGTCTCTCGCGCAGGAGCCCGACATTCCCCGTTTATGGACTGCCGCCCGCGTTCCCCACGAGAACGACACGACAGCTCACCAGTTCCTGGCACCCGGGGACTGCTCCAACAGACACCTGCTCGGCCTCGAATCCGGGGCGCAGGGCTTGCCGGACGCTGGAGCCGGCGTCCGTTCCTCTCCGTCCGACCCCAGCGTCCAGCCCTCGGTGACGTCGGGTATTCCTGCTTCCTCACCTTCCACGGCCGATCTCTCCCGTCTCATGCTCCTGCGGCACAGGACGCCCTGTCCCAGAAGGCAGCGGGGGCAGGCCACGTCACCGGGAGCGAGGAGCCCGGCGCCCTGCGAGAGCGGCTGGCCTCCTGGAGTAGACGGGCGCCGCCCGTGCCAGACAGTCTCGGAGAACGAGTCTTTCCTTGTTTGTTTCGTCCATTTGTCCACAGTCCCCCTCGTCGAGCATCAGTTGCGGACCTGCTGCAGGCATGGCTCCGAGTTTCCACAGAGCAGTAAACTCCATCGGCACGCTGTCTCATGTGACGCCCGTGTTGACGGAGGGAGAAGAAAGCCGCCGTGAAAGAGGCGGCAGCTCCACAGCGTGACGGGCAACAGAGGCGGCCAGTGTGCTGAGACAGGGGCCGCAGAGGCGGCTTCTAGTTCTTCTCTGAGCCCTGCCCCACCCCAGAGAAGCCACTGCCGATACCTGGTGACTGTTGTCTTTGGACAAAATGCAGGGCTAGCTAGGCCTGGGGGGTGGGGGGACAAAGAGATGCCGGGAACCCTCTCTGGCTGGGGAGCTCGCTGACCACGGAGGAAACTGAGGCGCCTGGAACCACCAGGGGGATCGCCGAGGCGGGACTGTGACACAGGGGAAGCAACTTTCCCTGCCAGGGGAGAGGATACTGGGGCAGTGGGACATTTGAGCTGGGTATAAGAGATTGGGTAGGAGTTGAATAAAAGGTACACGTTCATAAATCATGGTGGCACACGGCGACTGGGGAATGTGCAACAGTGCGGGAAGCTGGAGCTGAGGGCCCCAGGCTCTCAGGCTCAAAAGTCCAGTAAAATTTCCACATATAGTAAAACTGGATCCACGGAGAGATGCTGAGGGCCCTCCTTGCCAATAGTGACCAGCACACACACCCAAATACACACACATAAAACCCTCCCCGGTGAGCATCGCTGCCGATTAACGATAATACGAAGAGTACATCTCAAAATAAAAAAAATGTAATTGGCTATCTGACAATAAATGAAAAACTAAGTGCATCATCGTTAGTGCTCTTAATTTTCCAGCACACGTCTGTGCACTTGAACTTGAGAACCCAAAGGCTAGAGGAGACAGAAGTGAATTTGGGAAGGTGGGTGGGACCCAAGCAGAGCTGTGTGGCCGCAAGAAGAGTCTTGAGGGAAACGTGAAGTCACCAAGGGACCTAGCGTGAGCTCAGCCGGGTGGCGATTCCTAAGCCACCCCGGGCCTCACGTCGGCCCAGCGCCGCTCCAAGCTGCCCCTACGCGGCCCTTCACTCGAAGCCCCTCCTTTCTCTCCCTTCCTGGTTGGAGGAGCAAAGAAACACGGCGAAGACGAGACGGAAGCCTGGCTAAGCTTCAGGGGACCGAGGGAACGCTGGAACTCAGCAGAACGTATTTCTGAACGCCCGAGGGAGGCCGCCAAGTTCTCTTGCATGTTCATTCCAGGCAAACGGCCCCGGGAGGCAGGGACTGTGTTTTTGGCTCCACGTTACGTTTGGGAAGCAGAGGCTCGGAGCAGGGAAGCACACGTTCAAGGTCACACGGCAGGTGAGTGGCAGGTCTGGCCCAGGGTTTCCAAGCTTACCATCTGGGCACCACACCAGCGTCTCCCAACGTACATTCCATGGAACCCTGGCACGGGGAGACACTCTGTGGAGGAAGGTAGTTGGGAAAATACTGTCTACAATAAAAGGCCCCTCCGGAAGAGCCCCAACTCCATATTAGCGTAGTGAAGGCTCTGAGAAGTCCTGCAGGAAGCAATCCATTTCAGCTGTTTAGCCAGCTTTCCCTAAACAGATTGATCGGGCAACCCCTGTTTACACCTTGCTGCCTAGACACCAATAACCCCACTAACTCTGTCACACAAAGTTTGAGCAATAACCCCAGATTTAAGCAGTTTGAGTGTATCTCCACTAAGTAGCACTAATGACATTTTATTTGGGGACTATAAAAGTCTTTTCTCCAATATCTGTGTTCCAGAGATAACAGGATTCTCTAACATCTTAGCAGAAGTTGGGCCTCGAAATTTCCCAAGTCCCTAAGCTTCTCCTAGCCATCCACAGCTCGTTGTGCAGCAGTGACGCTGGAATTAAGACTGGATAAACAGGCATCACGGATGCTTCCGACACCAGTGGAAAAACCAAGACATTATTAAAGTGGCTTCTTTCCTTCCTGAGATGCACTGTGGAAAACACAGCACGCTAACGGGAAGGCCCATCTGTTTAGTATCAACCCCGTAATTCTGCCAATGGTCGCTGGTGCCTGCCAGACATATGGCCAGTTCTCCGAGTGAAAAGCAGCTCCGATCTGTAAATCAAGTGAATCTGAGAAGTTCCGCACGGAGTCTGGCAGCGCGAGTTCAAACGCGGAGATGAGGGAAAAGCAGGGAGGTGGGATCTGGAAAACGGGCTTCCTTGGCCTCTCATCTCCCTTTTTAGTTATTCGACTTCGTGGGATCCTTCTGTGTCCGTAACGTGAGCAAACCCTCGCAAAAACCCTCGTGCAGGAATCCCGCCTGTGTCTTTGCAAAGGCTAAAAGCTGCTTCCTCCTGAAGATCGTATTTTACGGAGAAGAGGAAAAAACACGCATTTCGGAGAAAGGACAAAGAGCAAAATAACACATCGGGAGATTTTAACGCTGTAGACAAATAATATCGCTCAACGTTTTCAGAGACTTGAGTTTCACCCCAATTCCCTAAACCTGAAGCTCAAGGTGAGGTTCCCTGTAATGTCACAGCAACAGCTTAAAGACAAACAAAAGTCAATTTTCAAAATATGTGCACTTTAGCATTTTTTTAGAGGGATTAAACACATTTAAGTGCTGGGAAGATTATGAGCCAACAGATTTCTGTTTTGAAAATGCGTCCCCCCCCCCCCCTTTGCTTAGGTCAGGACTTGGCAAGCGTCTCCCGTGAAGGGCTGGGAAATAAATATCTGCGGCTGGGCCGGCCGGACAGTCTCTGCCGCAACGACTCAGCCCCTCGCCGCGGCCTGACAGCAGCCACAGATGGTCTGTAACGAACGGCTGTGACTGTGTTGCGACGAAACATTATTCACGAAAAATGGTGGCAGGTGGGCTCGGTTCGTGGGTCCGACCACCCCTGGCTTTGGTGGTCTCTTTGGAAAGGTCTTCGGGGAAAGGTACTACCGGATGCCCTGAGAAGACAGAGGGACGGAAGGTACGGTTTCGGATCCGATGCCCTTACCCTCACCCCCACCCCTAACCCCCGAGGCGCGGGCCAGCACCAGTGTCCCCAGTAACTGCAGCGGCCGCCCCAGGTTCCTGGCTTCCACGGCTGCCCAGCCCTCAAGAAAATAGGGCCTTGCATCCTTCACCTGTTCAACATCACAGTGGCTTTGGGGACAAAACACAAAACCCCATCGGTGACCCCCGAGTCCCGGCCTCCCTTTCTCAAGCCTGTCTGGTGCCATGCCCCCCTCCCCCACCTCATGCCACACTTGTCGTTTCTTCTCCTCGCTCATCAAGTGCTTTCCCGCCATGAGGCTGCCTCCCAGGACGTTCCCCCTGCTTTTCCCTGGTGAACTCCTACTCACACCTCATGGTCCCATCCTCCAAACCCAAGTCTGAGTCTTTCGTGAATTTGGCAAGTTTTTCCACCCCACGGAAGAGAACTTTCCCCCGAGAGCCAAGGTCAGTATGCTTGACTATCTGGAACTGTCGGCTTTGGAGGGCCCCGACGTCTCAAGGCGACTCTCTCTGGCCCGGTTCCTCTGATTCCCATGGAAGCGACACAGCGAGATGGGAACAGTTCAACAGACCCGCACGCCACACACCGCAGGCTTTCCGGGAGCAGCTGACAGCCGGCGACGGGGCCAGTCCTGCTGGGAGCCGGCCCTACCCCCGCCTCCCCGGCGGCACCACCTGCTGGGGCTTAAGGATCACCCGCCGCTGTCGGGACGATGGCCCTGCACCCCCCGGGGAGGACCCTTCCTGCCGGGCAGACGCACGGCTAACTCCCGGCCCAGCCTGTGGTTCTCCGCCATGGAGGGGTCACCCTGAGCTTCAACGGTAACCTGGGCGGTGCCTGGCTCTGTCCCCTGCCCACTCACGCCACACGCTGCACTGACCCACAGGTGCCTCGGCCCCTTTTCCTGAGCCCCTTCTCTGCGCCTGAGCCCCGCCCTGCCCTTGCGGTCCCTAGAGCACGGACAGCCAGGAGGATGGGCAGCGAGGACAGGGCAACTTCACAATGTCCACCCCTGGCGTCCCCTGCCCAGGTCACCCTCATCCATCGCAGGCTCCTGCGAGCCCCTCCCTCTGGTCACACCACACACGCCCCACCCCACCTCACCCTGCGTCAACACCTCCAGGGTTCCACCGGAGTCAGAAGGAGCCCGCAGCATGGCCTGTCCCGGAGCCCTGTGACCCCTGCCACCCCTATGACCCCTGCCCTCCCCCAGCAGCTGCAGGCTCAGCCCTGCCTCGGGATCCTGGATCACCACCCCCTGGAGGAAGCCTCTCTCGCACCTCTGCAAAGCGGACTCCTCTCCTCACTCAGGCCCTGGTGCAAACATCCCATCCCCCTCCATCCGAGCCACTGTGAGACACCCGAGCACCCGCGCGCCACCCCGAAGCCCTCCGCACGGCACAAGTTGCCCCCAAGGTGCTCCTCTCATCCAGCCGACTCGGTTGCCTGTCCCTCCCCCCGGAACGGCCTTGTGCACGGCAGGCGCCGACCAGTCCTTGGGAAGGAGCGCGTGCGCCAGCCGCTAATGGAGGCGGCCTTGCGGGCATTCCGGCGGGGCTCTGTGGTCAGAAGGGTCTCCACGCTCGGGTAAGACTCCGTGGGGAAGTGAGGGCATCTGAGGTCGGTTCTGAAAGGTCGGTGGGGGATAAGCAAGTTGTGGTGGCGATAATGACGACGGTGACAGGTGACACTAGATTGTGGGGACGCACCATGGCCGTCAGTCCACTCATCTGCCGACGGGCGTCCGGGGCGTTTGCACGCACGGGCTGTCGGGGACGGGGCTGCTGCCAGCACGCATGCACAGGTCCGTCTCCCCGACGCCCGTTTTCAGTTCTTTCAGGTACAAACCTAGGGGGGATTGCTGGGTCATATGGGAAGTCTGTGTTTAACTTTGTGAGGAACCACCAAACTTCTCCACAATGTCTGCACCATCTTACGTCCCCGCCGGCAGTGAAGCACAGACACCGATACCCCGAGGATTAACTCAGAGTCACGGTGCTACGTGGAAGAAGCCAGTCACGAAACACCGCCTATTGTACCATGAAACACGCAGAATAGGTCAATCCATGCAGGCAGGAAGCAGATTAGTGGTTGCCAGGGGACCGGGAGGGCAGAGTGCATGTGGGGTCTCCTCTGGGTGTGATGAAAATGTTCTGGAACTGGATACAGGTGATGGTCACACAAAACTGTGAATGTGCCAAATGCCACCGAACTGCACGCTCTAAATGGTTAATTTTGTGTTATGTGAATCAGCTACAATAAAATAAGTTACAACAAAATAAGCGGGTGACTATTTGCACGTCCTTTCCACACATCATCGTGTTTAATCTTCATGACACCACCCAGGAGGTAGGTATTACAATCCAGCATCTCTTATCTGAAATGCCTGGGGCCGGAAGTGCTTTGGATTCTAGACTGTTACAGATTCTGGAATCCCCAAATTGCTGATCAAGCATCCCTAATCCGAAAATCCAAAATGCAAGATGCTCCGATGAGCATTTTCTTTGAGCATCACATCAGTGCTCAGAGAGTTTCAAATTCTGGAGCATTTCAGATTTCAAATTTTCAGATTAGGGACCCTTGACCTGCATAACTCCCTTATTTGATTGACAAGTGAGAAAAGCAGGCTTAGAGACAGAAGTGACTTGCCCAAGGTCACACAGCAGCCAAGTGGCACAGCAGCACAGGCTCAAACCCAGGGACAGTTAATTCTCAAGATTCAAACCCGCCCGAGCCTGTCACTCCTCCCCATGACAGAGAACATCTCTGAGGGGCAAGAGCTGCCCCTTTGACGACATGGCAGGTCCCGCCTTCCTCCTCCAAGCACGGCTCAGACCACTGGCACTGCCGCGCCAGGCAGAAGGTACGGCCTGAAGGAGCAACCTCATGTCCATCACCGATGAGTGGACAATAAAACGTGGCACATCCACACAACGGGAATTACTCAGCCATAAAAGGAGACGAAGCCATGATACCCATACGGCACAATCAGCCTTGGAAACGCTATGCTGAGGGAGAGCAGCCAGGCACAAGGGGCCAGACACTGTACAGTTTATGTGAAACATCCGCAACAGACAAGCGGTTAACACGTGGAGATAGAACATGGATGAGAAGTTGTCAGAAGCTGGGAAGAGCAGTTACGAGGAATACAGAGTAGCGTTTCCTTTTAGGTGGCGAAAAAGTTCTGGAATCAAATACTGGTGACAGTTTTGCAACAATGTGACTGCACTTAATGCCACTGAATTATGCCTTTCAGTTTTTTTTTAAATTAAGAATTCAATCAAAAGACATCATAAAATGAAAAGACAGTGCAGGAAAAGATGTTTGTAACATATTTAACTGACACAGTCCAGCTCCTGTAGTATATGAGAACTCCTGCAAATTAATAAAGTCCAATAACCCAATAGAAAATATGCCAAGCTCTGGAGCGCCTTCCAAAAGCAGACATCCGAATGGTCAACAGGCACATAAAAAAAGATTTTCAACCTAATTAATATTCGGGGAAATGCAAATCACATCCACCAGGATTGGCACAAATGAATCGTAGCCTTTAAGATGGTTAAACTGGTAAATCAGATGTTATTTGTATTTTGTCTCAACTAAAAACAAAAATGCACATCCTGGTCTAGTGGGACGCCCTGTCAAGTCAAGAGGTCGGGGCCGGGCCAACAAAGCCAGCCGCAGGAGCAGGGCTTTCCCAGGGGCAGGAAGAGCAAACAGATCTGCGTCTCTTTGTTGTCCTGCATCTGAAGTTTGGCCTGGCCTGGCCTGGCGCTGAGGAGGCCGAGTGCCACGGGGAATGAATGATGCAATTACTCCAGCAGCGGCAAGTCCGCCCGAGTGGAGCAGCCTCCCGCTGTCCGATGCCAGCGGCTTCCGGGCCTGGCGCTCTGTTCACACGTGTCCGTCCTTCCCTTCGCAGAATCGGGATCTGGGTCCAGGAGACAGCTGGCCGGGAGGCCAAACGGCACCCCCCCCCCCACACACACACACACACACACACACGGCTGTGACTTACGCAGGCTCCAAAGAGCAACGGAAACATACCGTCTCATGCGATACGCAGACTTGCAACCACCCTAACTTAGACATGTGTCAAGGATCGTGCTTCAAGGCGCTGTGGCTGTGGGGTTGTCACCTGGCCTCACGGTGCTGCCCTGTGGATGTGCCACTTCAGCTGACACTAAGCATTCTCCTCCTCGTGTCGGAGCACCCGGAAAGGCCTGAAAGTTCTGACCTTTGTGGCCACCCTGTTCTCGAAGGCCTGCCTGGGGGCATCCAGGAGGGACACTGCAGTGGTGCCTGTCAGTGCTCTGCCCGGGCCCTCCGGTGTTCCTGCAGTGGCTGCCGTCCCTCCCAGGCCCCCTCTGCAGCCTGGCCCTGGGGCTCCGCGGCTGCTCTTCCCTCCTGCACAGAGAAGACAGCCAGTGACTGATGGTGACCAGAGTGTGGCCCAGCCCTGGGCTCCAGCAGGGACAAATTCACACTCGCAGTCCCCTCAGTTCCAGCTGCAGCTGCTCCCCCCTCCCCCACCTACAACCTGGCTTTGCCTGAGACCACCACCCTGCTGGCCTCCTCCCGCTCCCTGTGCCGTTTCTCCAGCACTGGCTCCGCTTCTCCTGGGAGCACTGCCTTAGGAGTTAATTGCCCTGAATCCTCTTCCCAGGGGCCTTCCAAAAACCCAAAGTAAGACAACCACCTACTCTGTGCCAGGTGCTGGGTCAATGTGCACGAGCAAAACCAGGCACGGTGACTGCCCCCAGTGAGCACACAGCCCACCTGGGCACAAACTCAGCTGGACACACAGGCCACCTGGGCTCACAGTCCTTGCTAAGCCCACGGCCATGTGTGCTCATACCCGCCTGGGCTCACAGCCCCCCAGGGAGCACGCAGCCCACCTAGGCTCACAATTACTAGGTGGGGCGTACAAGAGCTGCATCGTGAAAGCACAGGCAAGCCTCTGAGGGGACGAAGAGAGGTGCTTGGGAGCAGGTAGCGGAGCTGGAGAAACTTCCCGCAGGAGGCGAGGAGGGTGAGGGAAGCTGGCTGGGCACTCTGCGCTCAGGAGCAGCGACGTGCAGGAGCCCCTGGAAAAGGCTGCTTGGAACAGCCGCGTCCAGACCTTTCTCCAAAGCTCGCCACTGCCCCTGTGTCTTCCCTGCCTTCCCGTCAGGAACTGTGCACAAAGGGTCAGACACAGTCCAGAGAGACTAAGTGATTCACCCAGGACCACACAGCACTGGGTGACGGCCCTGAATGCAAGGCCAGGCTTCCAGTCTCCCAGGTGAAGGAGATTCCACCGGGGCTCTGCTGGCCACCCACCCCGAGCGTCCAGACCACAGTTCCGCAAAGGGTGTCCCTTGTCCTCTGGCCAACTTCAAAGACAAAGAGACTGTGGCCCCCAAAACAATCCTACCATTCCCCACTCGGATGCCTTTTTAGCAATTATGACTCTGCAACTGCCTTTAGGAACATAAAATGTTGGAAGGTCTTTGATCACAGTTCCCCGCCTAGCAAGCAGATCCCCATGTGCAGTTCAAATGCACCCTCAAAACCCAGTCCTTGGGGACCACTCAGGTCTTAGCCTCAGAAATCATTTCCTTCCTCATCCATTAAGTCAGTGAAAGTGAGCCTGAGAGCTCACCCAGGGGACTGAAATGAACTCGGGAGAGGAGAGTGAGGGGCTCCTGCCCTGCCTGCACCCCGACCCTCGGGGTAAACGCCGTGCGCGGGCGCCACCTCGCACAGCCGGGGAGCGCGCTGGGAGCTATCGCCGGTAATCGGCCGGGGCAGGTGTGACTGAGTGTGCCAAAGACACTCTGCTCCCAGGTGTACACCCTGAAGGGCAACAGGTGTCACACAGAAACGTGCACATGAATGTTCACAGCAACACTATTCGTAGTAGCCTAAAGGTGGGAAAATAACCCCAATGTCCTTCCACTGACGAGTGGATAAACAACACGCGGAACATCCGCACGAGGGATGTGACTCAGTCACCACACTGCTGCGTGCCACGAAATCGACGACCCTCGAAAGCACGCTGAGCAGAGCCCTCCGGTCATAAAAGACCACATGTTGCGTGACTCTATTTATATGGCACGCCCAGAATAGATTAATCCGTACAGACAAAAAGCAGATCAGTGGTTGCCGGGGGCCGGGGACAGGGGAAATGGGGGTGGTTCCTTAAAGGGTCTGGGTTTCCTCGTGGGGTGATGAAAATGCTCCAAACCTGGGCTGCGGTGCAGGTTGCACAGACACACGACCACAGGAAGAAACACGGAACTGCGTGCTCCGCGAGGCGGATCGTATGGCATGTGAATTATACGCGTAGCTCAGTAAAGCTATAAATAAAACAGAAAGCCCAGATGTTTGGGGCCACATCCTCTGTCGGCCCGGACGCCGAGCTGGCCGAGAGCCACGGGGCGACTTGAGCCACGGGGCGACTTCTGCAACCGGGCTGCGTAGGAGTCCGTCTCTCTGCCGGCCGTGGGACCCGGAGCCAGGTTGCCCGCACGCGCACTCGCATCTCCCAAAGCCTCCGCGCTCCGCTCGCACCGAGGCTGCGCCCAGGCCAATTCACACCGTCGGCGTGGATGCGGCAGAGCCCCGCCCTCCGCCCGTCCCCACTTCCACTCAGGCTGCTCCCGCCCACTGGCCGCACAGACGCAGGGTGAGCCTCGAAAATACGAACGGGGCCCTGCCGTGCCCTGCTCAAGCCCCCGGTGGCTCCCCCCACATTGAGGACCAAATCCAAACTCCGTGCGGAGCCTGTGGCTTCCGCTCAGCGCCGTCTGTGCCTTGTTCCTTCCATCCCAGCCACGCTGCTGGCACACCGTGCTAATTAAGCATGCCATTTGTGTTGCTGCCTCAGGGCCTTTGCACGAGCCGTCCTGTCTGCCTGAATACTTTCCCCAACACTGTCACCTCGCTGACTCACCCCAAGACGTCCCCTGTGCAAAGGCTCCAACCTTGCCCACTCCAACTCTCAGTGGCTGTCCTTGTACATTCCTCAGCTCGACCAGCAACAGCACTTTGTTTCACCCTGTCTGGGGGGGGGCACTTGCCACTCTTTGGTGTCTTGTGCATTTAGTTGTTTTCTTTTCTATTAGAATACAAGCTCCTTGAATGCAAGGCCCTGCCCTGTTCAAACTCCAGTGCGCATGGGGGGGAGGCCAGCAGGACACCCCCGCAGTCTGGTCCTCAACGCTTTCCAGCCACTATGAGGTGCCCCTTGCTCCACCTGCCCGCCCAGCCGCTCTTGGTCCCTCAGGGTCTCTTGCATTGCTTCCAGAACCTTATACCCGCTTTCCCCTGTAGACCTCTGTCCCCACCGCTGGCCTGGCCGACTTCCACCCTGGCCCACAGCTTACTTACCCCCTGCTCCCTCCCCAAAGCCGTCGCCGAAGGGGTGGACAGGGCCGGCCCCGCTCTGTTCCCCACAGCGCCCGCCACCCCTGTCATCGCAGCTCGCGCAGAGCCTAGGAGTTGCTGGTTTCACTGCATCTCCGGCTGGACCAGCTCCCTGCAGGCAGAGAGAGAGGCGCCCCGCCCCCGCCTGCCCACCGGCAGGGAATCGCACGCAGAGCAAGTCCTCAGCACGGTCCTCTGGAGGGAAGAACGCCTGCTGCAGGTGCATCCTGCACAGCACGCTGCCACGTGGCAAGGCGTGGGCCCCACGAGCCAGCACAGACGGGGTTACCAAGCTTCACCAGCTGTCGAAACTTGGACGGGTCACGTCACCTCTCTGAGCCTCAGTTTCCTGTCATCTGTAAAATGGAAATGATGCCAGTGCCCAGCGCCAACAGTGGCTGTGAGAATTAAGTGAGTTCATGCGCAGGAAGGGCGTCGGTTGGTACCTGGCACATGGCGAAGCCGGGTGCGTGTTAGCCGGCTGTATACGTCATCACCTTCGCCACCAGTTTTCTAGGCACCCTGCGTGCCCCACGGGCGCTGGCACCCAGCAGGAACTGCATAAATATTTGTCGTTTCAGTGAAGAAGCGACACAGATCTTTGGGCAAAAATCACACAATTTTCAAGGGCTTCATAAAAAGCAAACACTTTACCAAGTTTTTAATTTTCAACAGAATAGATATTTCCTTCCAAAAGCAAAAGATCCCAGACGAATGAAAAAAAAAAAGTCCGCGTGTCTTATGGGATCTTCGAGGACTGAGTGAGATGTTTTTAGGAGAAGTGGCCACTGTGGCAGGGATTCTGAAATCCTTTCCAAATATCTGGAAAGAAATATGCAGCAGAAAAGAATTTGGAAGGGCCGACGTCCTCGGATCCCGGGAAGGAGGGGGGGGGGGGCTGTGAGCGGCGACTGCTCCTCCCGGAAACAGGGCTTGGGCAGAGGGCTCGGCCGCGCGTGGGAGACCAGCCCAGAGCCTGCGCCAAGCGTGGCCCGTGCTGGGCAGGCGGGCAGCCGCGTGTCTTTGGTGGCCTGACAGACAAAGTCCCTGGACCACACCCACCAGGTGCCCCTAGTGAGCAAAGGGGACGGGAGTCGAGACAACAGAGGCGTGGCCGTGCATGTGAGCACGGGGACGCAACACGTGTGCTTTCAGAGCTCATCAAAGGAAGACTGTGGACATGGCCTGGGCCTCCAGAGGCCGGGAGGCCCCTCTGTCTGGGCCACCCACACAAGTGGCGACTCTTGGACCAGAGGTGCTGGCCGCCTGGAGAGGGCCGTCCTGGCCTTCAGTGGGCCCCTCCGGAGGGCACTTGGATCAGGGTGCCCTTTTTCCTTTTGGCAGACCGCCGGCCGAGGTGGCCGCAGCCTGGACCCTGAGCCGCCTCCCAGGAGAGAGCCAAGCGGGAGCCGGGAAGCAGAAACACGGGCTCTGCTGCGGGCGCACCTACAGCTTCATCCTACAGCTTCATCTGGGAAACCAAATGCCACCGGCCGTGCTCCGACAGCTGCGAGGAGTCGGGCTTCAGAGCCAGGAGACCCGGACGACCGAGCGGGCTCCGGGCCCTGTGACCCTCGGCGGGTCCCAGGCCTCTCCGGGTCCCTCAAGGGTCCTCACCTGTAAAATGTGGCGACGCTAGCGTTAACACTGGTCGCACCAGACTCGAAGCCAGAAGGGGCACAGGTCGCTGAAACCGGACAGTGCAGCAAGCGGGTGGCACCCCCAGACCTTTCTGATTCCCCCAAGGACAGCCCGGCAAGCCAGCGACATCCCCCAGACCTTTCCGATTCCCCCAAGGACAGCCCGGCAAGCAGGCGACATCCCCCAGACCTTTCCGATTCCCCCAAGGACGGCGCGCGGTGGCGCGTGTGATGCAGCCGTTCCCCCGGGGAAGGGGCGGAAGGGTCACGGCTGCACCCTTCAGGCCCGAAGCACAAACCCACTGAAAACCCGCAGAATCTGTCAAACTTGAAACCCTCTCCAGCTCCAAAGGCAGGACGTTCTGCTCGAGGACCAGCTGGGAAGGAGAGAGAGGGACTTTCTCCCTGGTGCGCGGGCCGTCAGCCCAAGCGCCCCGGGGACGCGCATGACTAATTTATGCATCTGGTACTAGCGAGGGCTGCGAACTAATTTATTATAGAAAACGCACGACCGTACACTTTGACACATTAAACTTTCATGAGGTCGGATGGGTTCTTGTCTGGGAGAGGAACGGCTCCTGCGAGGAGCTAGCCGCCCCTCTGAGCAGCAGAGGCGCCTTCTGGCGACAGCAGGTGCCCACGCACGGCGCAGGCCAAGCAGACCGACGGCCACTCTCTGCGCGGGCCGGGCGTGGCTGCCTTCTCCGCGCGTCTCAGATATGCCAGCGCCCTCTCTAACACAGAGCCGTGCAAACCGCAGAGTTGCACGTTCCTCGAGGTTTAGTTTAACTTGTATTTGAAGTTGCCAATATTTGGCTGTCGCTGACCTATAAAAGCGGCAATTTCACACAGATCGACTCAGTATACGTCAAAACCAGGTCTCATTCTATAATGATGTATAAATAAAAGGTAGGAAAATGATTAGAATCATTTCGGGGAGAGATTTTTCTGCACCATCAAAAGGGGCCATACTAGGGCCAGTCGAGGTGGCTCACGCCTATAATCCCAGGACTTTGGGAGGCCAAGTCAAGAGGATCAGATTGCTGGAGGCCACAAGTTTGAGACCAGCCTTGGCATCAGAGCAAGACCCCATCTCCTCAAATAATATAAAAGTTTAGCCAGGCATGGTGGCACGCTTGTAGTCTTAGATAGTCGGGAGGCTGAGGCAGGAGGACCGCCTGAGCCCAGGAGTTTGAGGTTATAGTGAACTGTGATCATGCCACTGCACTTAATCAAGCCCAGGTGACCAAGCAAGACCCTGTCTCAAAAAGGGGGGTGGGCGATACCAAAATGTGAGCACCGTGCCTTCATGCTGCTGTAACTGAGCACCCCGTTCCTCTGGTTCCAGGCACATGCACACACTAGGGATGACCCTTGAGGACAGTCCAGGCAGGTGACACCATTGACCTTGGGGTCAGAGGCCTTGGAAGGCCCGATGCAGCTCAGTCACAACACAAACACGGCATCTGTGTCTCCCTCCTCCCCGGCGGGCCAGGCGGAAGCGTCAGGATGGGCAGCAAGAAGCGCTGGGGGGCGCCGGGCAAGCGAGAGGACTCGGGGCCTCGGACACCATGCGCCACACAGCGCGCAGCCTGCAGCGGGAAAACGCGGCCCGCGGAGACAGATGTCCGGGACCTGGCCTGGGGGAGCTGCTTCAGACCTTCCAAGTGATAAGGTCTTGGGAAGGAAGACAGAAAAGGGAGAGTCCTATTGCCCTTGACACGGAACTGCTGGGTTCCCACGCACCGAGAAACTGGAAACTAGGTGGGTGGGAACCCACCTTCCCGAGAGAACTGCGAGCCAGGCTTCTTGTTGCTCGAGACCTTTCCGGAGCCTCTCAGATGTATCCGCACCCGGGCGGGAGATCCGCTCGAGGACGTGAAGCTACTGCCAACGAGGACGTAGCCTGTCTGTCATGAGACTGTGTGCTGCAAAGAACATGAATCACGAATGAATGCATTCCGGTGCTTCGTCAGAGATTTGGGTGCCCTAAATTTTTGCAGAGGTTTTCTTAGACTTCAGATTTCTAGAAAAATGCCATCATGGAGGAATACTCAAAAACACACCTTTATGATAAAATTATTTTTGTTACCCAAAAGATTTTCTGCTTCAAAAACCTCTGAGAAGGAACAGACCTATGTATCACGGTCTATGCCAACATGGTAAAGAACGCAAGATGGGGTGTCGGTTCCGGGTAGGATTTCCAGCTCGACCACTGAGTTTCTGTGAGACCAGGGACAAGTCACTTCCCCTCTCTGAGCACTGGGACCCCAGGCTCTAGAACATGAGTAACAATACTAACTACTTATGGGGTTGTGGTGACAGCTAAGCGAGATAAAGCACTCGGCACAGCATCCAATGTAAATTAAAAGTTAGCCAATGTGGGCCAGGCATGGTGGCTCATGCCTGTGATCCCAGCACTCTGGGAGGCTGAAGCAGGAGGATCATTCTAGGTCAGGAGTTCGAGACCAGCCCGAGCAACAAAGCTAGACCCCATGTCTAAAAAATACAGAAAAACTAACCAGGCATGGTGGCATGTGCCTATAGTTCCAGGCACCTGGGAGGCTGAAGCAGGAGGACCGCTTGAGCCCAGGAGTTGGAAGTTGCAGTAAACTATGATGACACCACTGTACTCTAGCCTGGGTGACAGAGCAAGACCCTGCGCCTCAAACAAAACAAAACAGAACAAAACGTTAGCCAATGTGGTAAAATGAGTGCATTTTATGAAACTCAGCATCCTGATTGGGTTATTGTATTTTAGTTTAGCAGTGAGGGAAACTGGGTAAAGTGTGTGCAGAATGTCTCTGCATTATTTCTTACAACTGCATAAACATGTACAATTATCTCAATAAAAATTTCAATTAAAAAAAAAAGTTAGCCAGTGCTATTTTATTATTAAGACCATCAATCCTGCCAGAAAGGATACACTGAACAAGCACTCAAGGGTCCTTTTAATATTTCATGAAAACACATATTTGTCTCTGTGTATTATTTGTGATGGAAACAAAATGAACGTAGGAATAAAATAACTTCTTGAAATAATTTTGCTACCATGACTCTAATCATCCTCTTCTTTTACGAGTGTTAATACACTTCAGTTACAGTTCATCCATCCATCCATCCATCCATCCTGCCAATACTGACAGCGTACCCAGCGCCAGGTGTCACAGAGCCAGATGGGTTAGTCCTGCTCTGCATTTGGGTGCTTTGCCCACTAATGTCCTTCCCGGACCCTTGAGTAAGCAAGGAAAAGGGGGCACAGGGTCAGTGCAGCCCCAGTCCGAACACAACAGGGCTGTGTGTGTGTAAATCAATTCAAAATTTCACATGGAGATGCCCAGGACCAAGAACGCCTAAGATAATCTTTTTTTATTTCGGCATATTATGTGGGTACAAATTTTAAGGTTTCAATACATGCCCTTCCCCCCTCCCCCCACAAGTCTGAAATATACACATAATGAGTGAGATGTGCACCGTCTGGGGGACGGTCATGCTGGAAGACAATCTTGAAGAAAGGAATTTAGTAGGATCTGCACTGTCGGACATCCTGGCCGGTCGTAGACCCACGGTAGCCGTGACGGCGCACTACTGGTGCGAGGGCGGATGGATCAACGGGACGAGACGCGGGGTCCCCGAACAGACCCACACGGACGCCCCAACGGAGCCGCGAGAAGGGACGGAACCGCGTGCTGGGAAAAGGACGAGCCTTCCCACAAACGGGGCAGAGGCGACGGGGTCCTACGGGGAAGGGGACTCCCGACGCCTGCCTGGTGCCACACGCACGATCAACGCCGATTCCAAGTTTCAGAGCAAAACAATGGAACTTCTAGAGGAAAGCACAGGAGAAAATCCTCATGATCTAGGAGTAAGCAAACACTCCTTAAATAAGAAAAAAGGGAAAAATTGATAAACTGACTTACATTAAAATTAAGTGTTTCCTTTCACGAGAAGATATCACACGGATAAGTGAACGTAAAGGCAGGCCGCACCGAGGAACTCCAACCAAACGCTCGTATCCAAAATATACACATTTTTTTAATTCCTGGAATTCAGTTTTTAAAACTTTCAAAAAGCTGAACAGGCGCTTCATGAAGAGGACAAACAGCCGGTGAGAGAAGGGAAAGGGCTCAGCCTCGCTGGTGTTCGGGAAACGCCGGTGTCGCCCCAAGGTGTCTCCGTGTGCCACGACGGCGAGAGTCCTCAGCCACGCGGGCAGCGAGGCCGGGGGGTGTGGGGAGCAGCGGGCCCCGTGCCACCCGGCCGTGGACACTGGTGCGACCGCAACGGGAAACCGTGTGACGGCACCCGTGACTCGGAGCGGACGCAAGCCATACGGCCCAGCAACTCCTCACCGAGCAAGGAAATAAAAGCGAAAGACGAGAACCAAACAAGAACAAGCACAAGGAGGTTCCTAGCAGCGCTGTGCATGACGGCCGAACCCCGGAAACAGCGCCGCCGTGCACTACGATGGACAAACCGCGGTTCTCCACACAACGCAATACCGCACACAGCGAAGAGAGTGAAGGAGATACGGCCACACCCAGCAACGTGGGCCCACTGGGGAAATGTACCGTTGAACAAAGAAGCCAGATACAGAAATAGTACCATTGCCCAATTCCAATTGTGTGCGAGTCAAAAACAAGCAAAACTCATCAAGACGTGTAGACGGAGACAGTGGCTCTCTCTCTAGGGTGTGGTGACTCGTGGGCAGCTGGGGTTGTTCTGTTCCCCGCTCTGATGAGAGACTACTCAGGCACATCCACTAGCCGATTTGCACATTGAGGATTTTTGCATTTTATGTAAATATTTTATATAAGTAAAATGTCTCAAAAATTATTTATGTTTTCAAAAAAAAAAAAACCTGCCTATTGAACACCTATTCTGGGCAAGATAATGTGCTATATGTCTTGTAGAAAATAATACAAAAAGTACTAGGCATGCCCAGGAATCTATTTAAGAGTGAAAATGCAAATAGGAAAAGACAACCTTGAATGATTGAAATTTCTCTGGGCCTCTGCTCACCCCCGTGAACGTGGACAGGTGTCCCGGAGGGCACACATCCAAAGGGCGCTCAGGATAGCCTGGAAGGTGACTTGATTTCCCCGTGTTCGCCATGACTCCAAATGAGAGTCCTAACCCTAGACCCTGATGTGAGAAAAGGAGGCAGCTTGACGTTTTTCATCCGAAGTCTCCTCTCGGGTCATCTCAACATTAGCTTATATTTCGATGGAATGTTTTGGGTTGAAAATAGAAATAAGGGACTGAAGAAATTAGAACAACAATGTTTGGGTTTGAAATCAAAGGTAATTAATTTTCAAGAGGAAACATAAATGGACTGCTGGAAAAAGTCTTCACTAATGGACCAAATGTCTGGTAATTGTCAACAGCGATGAAAGTTAAATTGGCTTGGGTTGGAGCTGAGAAACAAAGCTTATTAAATACAGCCTAAATTCACTTCCTAAATTTAATCAAATGACGCGCCCATTGTAGATTGTCTAAAAACACAACTAGAAGATGACCTGAAAGAAATTGTACACTCAGCGTTACACACATGTATTCCGTGAATTCTGTCTGGCCTGTGCCGTGGTGGGCTGCGTCACGGGGGTGGGTGGTTGAAAAAGACAACGAGTTCTCGTCCTCGGGAAGCTTGAAGTCAACTGAGGACCCAAAGGCATGTGCACAAGTCACCAGGAGCCCTGAGAACATGGGGAGTTCTCACTGAGAGGGGACCACAGGATAAAGGAATGACGAGGAGAAGTAACTAACAGCCTGGGAACCGCATCTCCCAGCCTTAGGTAGTAACCAAAACCGCAAGGCCCATGGTGCAAGTGTCGCTGTTCAGATTGTGGGGCATATCCCCACGGAACGTGGGTCAGGTTACGTAAATCAGGATGCGAGGAAACAGGACAAGCCAACAGGGAAACCGTGCATTTCCCAACAGTGCGACACACGACAGAGTCAGAATCGTATATTTGGGGAGAAGTCACACCGGAGATTTTTCATACCTACACTACAATAAGTACAACTTTAATTTGATAAGCACAACTGTAGAAAATATAGGGAAAAAAATGAAATGGATTCAGAGTTAAGAAGAACTTTTTAAGCTTATAGGAAATAGAAGCAATCGAGAACGAAAGAATGGAGAGTCCGAATTACACAAGAATTTTAAAACTTTTAATTCAAAATCCCTATACAACAAAGTCAAATGATGAAGTCTGCCATATGTTCACAATAAATGACACTGTAAGTGTTCTGAGCATGTCTAAGGTAGACTAGGCTAAGCTACAATGTTAGGTTATATTAAATGCATTTCTGATGTATGATATTTTCAATTTAGGATGGGTTTTATCAGGATATAATCCCATTGTAAGTTGAGGAGCATCTGTAGTTTCCATTTTTGCCAAAGTAGCAGTTGATTTAATCAACTCATCGTGTTTGGAAAGATTTGGGAAGATGAGCACACAGTACATATGGGAGTGAAAATTGATACCACCTTCCTGAGAAAACGTTTGGCAGTGTGTGTCAAGGCTTGAAAAGAGTTTGCAGCCTTTAAGAATACTCATATTTCTAAATAAATAATCAGACATAAAGACAAAGCCTCATACACGAGACAACGATGTAAACAGTCCAAGGGAAGAGGAATGTTTACGTCATCGTAGAAGATGGGCAGCCCAGAATTTCAAGCATCCAATAAAAAATCATATATGTGAAAAATATTTGACGATACTGAAAAATTCTCAAGGCGATGCTATATTTAAATTCAGGATATGTAATTAGATATACAATATGGTACCAGTATTATAAAATATTTTCTGTGTGTGAGTATGCATTAAAAATGATGAATGGAACATATGCAAATATTTACAGTGACTAACTCTAGGTGATATGGCTGCAGTGACTTTTATTTTATTCATAAATATTATATAATGAGCATATAATGCTCTCAGGCTCAGGAAAAAAGACTATTTGTTCTCCCAAAGTCTTCTTGAAGCTGTAGCTTTTGAACCGTGCCTGGAGGGGTGGGTAGGGTGTTGACAGGTGTCAAAGGGCATTCTGACAGAGGAAGACTGAAATGCGGGAGGTGGCTGGGGAGGAGGGGACGCCACAGCAAGAGGGGTGAGGAATAAAAGTCAGGAGCACTCGGGAAGGGACTAAATGCCGAGCTGAAGGCTGATGAGAATGAAGAAGATTTGGTTGGCAATTAGCAAGTCATTGATGGAGCCATTTGTTAAAATGGCAGAGGGGAAGGCTCTATCGAAAGAGGCCAACTATCTCTGGGAACCATGAGAGAATTAAAAACAACTGAAAGGAAGCTGGTTGAAGCAGGTGGGAAATTAGAAAGTATGTGTGTGGGGCTTCTAAAGAGGGTGGCTGGTGAACTCAGCTGCCGTTGTGTCCACTTTGCTGGTTCAGATGATGCTCTGAGTCCCAACTTGACCCTGGTATTGTCTCCTAAAGGACAAATTAAGTCCCCCAATCGGGACCCAGTCACAATCCAAGGAGAACCATTAACATCTCACATCTCAAAGTCCTGTCCTTTCTGAGGTCCCCCGAGAGCCTGGGAGCAACCCGGCTCAGGCCCAAAGTAGGAGAACCAGATAAGTAAAGAGGGGGCCCCATCCACCTTTTCCATTCTTATTTACAACACCCAAATGAAAAGGACTCTCTGTGCTTGGTAAGATAGATCTATAGACTCAAGAACTATAGGAGCAAACTAGGGAGAATTTAAAGAAATCTTTCCAAAAAAAATCTGCAAAAGTAGAGAGAAGAAAAGACCCCAAGCAAACTAGAAACACCCGAGCAACTCTGCCGCTCACCAACACCTCCCCCCCAGACCTGATTTCTCCTTCTGCCACATGGGGAAAATCAGAACCCAACAGGTTCTGCAAAAGGACCAGATGGTAAAATATACACGACAGGACCCCATGAAAGACCACGTCCCATATGACTACCCCATAAGGTGTACTTCAGAGATTCCACGATGGCTTTATGTAATCAAGGAAGACCCAGGACCATGACTCATCAGAAGGAGAAGTGCCAAGTCCACGGCAGGAAACTAGTGTCCTCCCCGACATCGACTCCCCAGAGCCGCCCCAAATTCCCATTGTCTCCTGCGTGCATCCCGGACACGGAAGGCTTAAGGCACGAACGATCCAATTTCTCATTAGAACATGCTAAGGAAAATTCTAACTCCCAAGTAGATGGCAACCTTGTATTGGAAGCCACCAAACTGCCCTTTGTGAGATTAAGACAACAAACTACTGTCTTTACTCAACAACATAACCAACACATGCGGGAAAATGTCTATGCAGAGAACATGGTTTGGCAGAAATGAAAGAGAATCCAGAAATTCAAGAGTTTGCAAGGTTGGAAAAAAACCCCTCACTTCTTAGCATCAATAAGAAAAACAAAACAAAAAGCAAGCCAAGAAGGCTCTGAGTGGCAGAAGCAAGTTAAAAACCCCAAAGGGATTTATGTGATGTCTAGCAAGTTCACTCAAAAGAACAAAACTGCCCAAGAAAGGGACTGTGGTTATAGCTCTTTTGTGGGAGCCTGACAAGATCAGGGTACCCGAAATTAGATTTGTGGAGATGGTACATCTCAAACAGAATTATAGATATGGCTGTTGGTAGATGAAGCCAACTGGAACAAAATGGGTAAGTTTGAGAGATTTATGTTGTCCAGACCATCACCAGATTGCGTAAAAGTGACTGAGTGTTGCAGAAAATAATCCTCGGATCTCAAATCCTCGAGGCTGAGACACCTGCTCGTACCCCAAGAAAAGCACGTCTTGCAGTATCTTCTTCTGGTGCAGCCAAGGGAGAATAGCAAAAGGGGAGGACTTCCCACAGGGCAGAGCTAGGAACAGGGACCGGGAGCCAGTCCCAAGGAGCTGAACTGGGACCAAATCAGGGAACTTTCTTTCCCCCAGATAGGGGGATGTTAGCATACCTCCACGTGGGAACTTCAGGGTAGCTACAACTCAGCAGCCCGTCGTCCACTTTCTGAAGGTTTATTGTAGTTATCCTATTCCTGTCCCACCATTAAACCTTAGGTGTTTGGGAGTGGGGAGTGGATAGCTGGTCAGAAGTGTCTGAATCAAAAAGAGCCATGTCCAAACATGACATGAAGACTACGATTCATCACCCAAAGATCCCAGACCATGAGCTGGGATGACTACTCATGGTCATCCCATGTGTGACTGGGTGTGACTGAGTGGGACTTTGGGGTTGCCTCTCTTAGTGAAGCGGGGCAGCCGAGGGTAGACTCCACTGTCGCTCACAAAAGCGCTGTGCCTCTTGTTGGGTGGGAATTGCACACTGCCATCTTGTTGAGCCCAGGTGACTTGTGTCTTGCTCTGACCAATTTGATACCATTGGAAGTGTCATCTACTTCTCCTGGGTGAGGCTTAGGGCCAGGACATGGTTTTCCCCCATCCCATTTCCTGCCTCTGTGATTTTGGAGGTAAATGCCAATGTGGCATCTCGGTCAAGCTGGGTCCCAGAGAGCTACACAACATGGAGAATCAGAGAGGGACAGACATCATGGTGGTGAGCATCTCAAATGTTCAGGTTGCTATGGCAGCATGAGCCCAGCCTTCCTGACAAGCTACCCCTGTCTCAGTCCACTGGTTTGGGTAGAGCCAGCTCTCCTACCCACCCTCACCCCATTCCCCAACTGTGCAGACATGAGCCAGGCATGGCCAATCAGATCAGAGCATCACATCTCACTACCCATCATGATTGGTTCAGGGAATGGACATGTGATCAGGTTGGGCCAATAAGAATCAATTCTAGGATTATTTTATGGACTGATCAGGAAAACCATCATTTCCCAAATAAAGATTGTTCACCTTTGAGAATATGAGCCTGGGCATCTAAATAGCCTGTGGATAAATAAATAGCCTGCTGGGGAGTGAAGCCAAACCAGATGGATGCAGAGCCAGGCACAGGAGAGTCCTGCTGATGTGATCTGCACCGTTGGATGCAGCCACCTTCCCAGCACCCTAGACTTACAGTCCTGTGAATCAATCAATGCCTTTTTTCATGACATCAGTTCAAGTTGGACATATTTTTTCCTGCACTTTTTACTAAAATTTCCTAATACAAATAGATTTCACATTGTCTTTAGGAAGAAAACTATAAGATATTTCAAGAAAAGCATTGAGTATTATGTCCACAGATGATTTGAGGACTTAAGGGGTCAAGGATGTTTGAACCCCAGGAGAGAAAGCAGCTTGCCTCCCCGCAAGTCAGAGCTGAAAGAGCAAGAGCCTGGACGCCAGGGAACCAGGCTGGGATGGTTTCCGTTCTGCGTGTCTAGTTCGTGTTCTCGAACAGAAGATGCTTTGGTTGTTCTGGTTCCTCACGTATGTGTGTGACCACGCATGTTTGTAGTCTAAGCAAAAGCACAAGATTGAAACAAGCAAAGCAGAATGAACATTTCTTTCCCCATTAACAGCTCTTGGGGGAAATGGCTCGATTATCTTCACAGGCACAGGTGGAACGTCCATTAGCGCTAATGGGATCCGGACAGGAACCCGAAGCAGCACCAGCTTCTGGGAGCTGGGAATGCTTGGTCTCTGCTTCAGGAGGGGGTTGATAAGCATCCCGCAAGCCCGTCCACCTGGATGGAGTCAGAGTGCCACCTGTCCCTATTCCCACCTTTGCAAAAGTCTCCAGAAGGGACTGGCCACATACAGAAAGACAGAAAGAGGAGAGATATCTGAAATGTGCTGTGGTTTTGGTACAATTCTGCATCACTTTCTAACTCATTTGTGCAGCACCCCAGACCTCACTTGTCCTCCGAGTGGCCTTGTCAGATACCACTCATCATCTAGGACGGAATCCCACAGTCTGAAACCCCCACATCAACCGCCCTGTCCTAGCTGGATGTCCACATGCTGCAGACCAGCATGGAAAGAGTTTGGGTCTGTCCGGGAACTCAAAGGAGGCCAGTGGGGCCCAAACGTCATTGTTTTCATCCAAATGCCACTGAGTTAATCATCTAAGGAACTTGCACACTATGAAAGTTAAAGCCTAGCGCACCATTCTTCCAGGAGGTAACCTGCTGACGTGGAGCGGGTGCTTGGGAAGGCAGAGTGGGCTCCTCCTGCTTCATGGGGCTCCGGCCCCTGAATCGGCCCCACCCCCAACAGTCTCCGCCCACCAACTGGCTCAAAGAGTAACTGGACATCCGTGCAAATCCTCATGTTGCCTCAAACTCAAATGCTAGGCAGGAGGCTGCCACCAACCAACCAACTCCCCTCACAGCCAAGCAAAGCCCTTTCCTCCTGGGCTTACCACCTACAGAAAGGACAGGATAGGTGGAGGCTCAGGAGAGTGGCTTTCTCCCCAGAAGACAGGGTGGGAGCCAGGCAGAACTGCCGCCGAACAAGGATCATCTCGGTTCAGGGGACACCATGAGCCACATCTGAACATTTCGCAGAAAGCAGTCACCTCTTTCCTTAGCCACAGCCAATCTACCAATCTACTACTCAGAGGACCGAAGAGTTTAGAAAGAACTTCCCACTGGGAAGCTATTTTAAATACTGAGAGAGTATTTAAGACAAATATTAAATAATAAGTAATAATTTAAGATAAGTACTAAGACAGTATTTAAGGTGACATGTTACAAAATGAATGGACCCAAATCAATACTTTCTCCTAATTCTAGCAAATATCACCAGATAATTTAATAGGAAAATAAAAATCCCATTTACAATAACCAATGCAAAACATTAAACACATAAGAAATAAAACTCATAAGAAACTTGTCAGACTCCTGGGGAAGGAACTATACAATTTAAACCTAGAATGATATCGATAAAAATAGTCTCGAACAATAGGCAAACACACTAAGCTCTTGAAGGCGATGACGTGGTGAAGATATCAGACCTCCAAAATGGCTTTATAAATCGCATGTATTAATAATTCTAACTCTACATTATAATCTAATCTAATACAAACCATAAAATTCTTCTTATAGCACACACATGATAGAAAATAGCTCCCAAAATTAAGAGAAATATAATGAAGGAGGCATTTGGTGGATATTAAAATAAATAATGAAACATTGAAACAATTAATACAAAGGCAGTGCAGATCTAGGTAAGTAAAACACAAAGTCCAGAAGGGGAAATTGGTACAAATTTAAAAAGTCAGTAAATTATAAAGCCTACATTTCCAATCAATGACCAAAAAATAAACTATTCATAGGACAGTGCTGAGTCACTGGTCTCACCCAGAAAGGTCAGGAAGTCACACCTCACACCAAGATTGGTCCCCCATGAGCTGGAATGTTAATACAAAGAAAAGGAACCTATAAGAAAGCCAGAATAACTGTAACTAGCTATCTAATCTTGGTAAGGAAGATCTTTCCATAAACCTTAAAGAAAAAACACCAGTAAAGTTGACCTAACAATTTTTCAAACTTCTGAACATGAAAACACACCATTAAAAAATCAGAACACTATGGAGACGCTGAGGGAGATACTTTTAACATACACAAGAATACATCAGTACAACAAGAGTACCCCCAAAGCCACTTTTAGTGGGGGCATAAATGGGCTCATTCTATTCCTTGCTGATGGGAGTGAAACTTGGTCCCTTCTCTCTGGAGGGTTACTTAACAAAAATGTATAAAAGCCTTAAAAAGAAGGTTCAGGTCTTTTCACCCAAGAATTCCACTATTAAAGATTTGTTGTAAGGCCGGGCGCGGTGGCTCAAGCCTGTAATCCTAGCTCTCTGGGAGGCCGAGGTGGGCGGATCGTTCGAGCTCAGGAGTTCGAGACCAGCCTGAGCAAGAGCGAGACCCCATCTCTACTATAAATAGAAAGAAATTAATTGGCCAACTAATATATATAGAAAAAAAAATTAGCCGGGCATGGTGGCACATGCCTGTAGTCCCAGCTACTTGGGAGGCTGAGGCAGTAGGATTGCTTGAGCCCAGGAGTTTGAGGTTGCTGTGAGCTAGGCTGACGCCACGGCACTCACTCTAGCCTGGGCAATAAAGTGAGACTCTGTCTCAAAAAACAAACAAAAAAAAAAACAAAACAAACAAAAAAAAAAGATTTGTTGTAAAGAAGTGAATGAAGACGGTGTCAAAGATTATGAAGGGGCTTTCAACATAACTCATCCCACTATTTAAAAAGCCATGTTTCCAAAGAAAATTTTTAAAATGAGAAATTGCTGGTGTGAAATGAAAAAGGAGGAAACAAAATTAAATATAGAGAACTATCCAAATGTTGCTTTGAAAATATGGGACACATGTATACTTCACTTTCATTCATTCACTTGGTCCATCGGCATGGGGCTTGTTCTGGGGGCAAATACTCCACATAGAGCAATTAACAAGGACGTGGCCAGCTTGGAGTTTGTGGTCAGATGATCACACACACACACGTGCACACACACACCATAGAGTAAGGAAATATACCAAGATGTTAATGGTATCTAGAGGAACTATGGGTAAAAATACTATTTTCTTCCTTGCACTTATCTGAAAATATTTATCACTCACATCTCATCTTCATACTTGGAAGTGAGACTTGGGTTAAAATCTCACCACTTCCTACCTGGAACACAACCCTTCCCTCCTCAACTGATGCGAGGACCTCGCCAAGGTGTCTGTAAGGCCGCAGGCCCCCCGGGCTGGCTGTGTATCATCTGAATCTGCTTTCCCCGAAAACGATTTCCTTTGTTAAAACCAAGAATGGGTGAAGGGAAAGAATATGAGACGATACATCTACTATATTTGAAAAATCTAAATGACCTTTCAAAAGTCTTAGACTTAAAATAAATGCATGACTCAGGAACAAGTGATCCCAATGACTAAACGTCCTCATAAAAATACCTTGAGACCGTCCCTAACTGTAGATAATTCACCACACCAAAAAAAGGCCATCCGTGCTTGGAAGTACTGACGAGAAAACGGGAATTATGTCAGTAAATCTCAGGACCTGTTCAAAACTAACATGTTTACGGCGCTTATCTGCACCGCAGGCACAGAGACCGGCAGAAGCAACGTAAACACCCTTCGGAGGCTAGGACAGCCGGGCAGGCAGAGGAGGAGCCGGTAGAGATGGGTCTCTCTGAAATTGATTCTTGTACCACGTCTGTTTAGAACAGGGGCCAGTTCACTGTCCCTCAGACCGTTGGAGAGTGCGCACTGTGGGCCCGGGACGAGTCGGCTGCTAAGCAGGACAGGCAGTGGTGGCGAAAACACTCGGAGGGCCGGATAAATGTGCCAGGCGGCCCACACGTGGCCCGCGGGCTGTAGTTTGAGGACGCCTGGTTTAGAATAACATAACACTCCATCCTTCTATGCCCCAGGGAGGGGCATACAGACATACACAAACACAGGCCATAGTCCCAACCAAGCCAGATATTACAAGCTGCCTGAGACACCACGCACATCACTGGTATGTTTTTTCCTGCTATCTCTTTCGTAACCGATGAATGCAATCGCTATGGCTATAAAGCTATCAACTTGAGAACCAACCAGCAGAGCGGTCCGACTAATCAATGGGTCATTCATGCATCCGGCAAATATTCCATGAGCCCCAGGCACTGTTCTAGGGCTGGCACACAGCCAGGGACAAGCCAGATGTGGCCCCTCCATTTGTGGAGCTGACATGTGGGGGAGGGGAGGACAGCTAATGCCAAGTAAACACACAAGGCTATTTCAGGGAGTGAAAAATGCCATAAAGGGAAGCAAAGGAGGAGTCTGTGAGGGGCAGCTGCTGGGCAGTGTGGAGTCCTTTCAGCAAGGGGGTCAGGGAGGGCTTCCTGGAGGAGAGGTCATTTGAGCGGAGACCTGGCCCATGGGAAGACTTGGGTGAGAGCTTTCTGGACAGAGGGAGGAGCACCCAGGGAGGTGCAGACTCAGGACCCAGCATGGCACGTGGAAGGACAGGAAGGAGGCTGGAGTGGCTGCAGAGTGGGGCAGGGCCCCCAGGGGAGAGAGGGCCAGACCGGGAGGCCAGGGCAGCAGGGGCCGGGCCTCTGGGTCCAGGTCATGAGAACACCCAAATGACCTTCACAGGGCAGTGAGATTCAGGTATGAAATGCAACTGCTTCGAAAATATTAATAAAGACCATGTGTCAAAAACCGGAAGCAACCAGGACATCCATATGTAGGTAAATGGACAAACGGCGGGACATCCAGACAATGGAATATTACTCAGCAATAAAAAAGGCACGGGCGGTCGAGACAGGAAAGCACTCAGAGGAGCCTCACAGGCATATCGCTGGGTAAAGGAGCCCAATCTGAAAAGGGCATGTACTGTCTGATTCAAACTATATGACAGCTTGGAAAAGGCAAAACTACAGTGACAGGAAAAGGATCAGTGGCTGCCAGGGGCTCGGGTGGGAGGGTTGGACAGGCAAAGCACAGGGGGCTGCAGGGCAGTGAAACCATCCTCTGTGACACTGTCATGGTGAACGCACGTCATTATGCAGCTGTCAAAACCTACAGAACGGACAACGCCAAGAGTGAGCCCCATGTGAACCGCAGACTTTAGCTAATACTCCATCAGCGCCGGCTCACCAAGTGCGACAAACGTGCCCCGCCGACGCAACACGCTAACAATAGGAGAAAGGAAGGGAGAGAAGCTATGTGGGAATGCACTTTCTGTGAAATATTTTGTGTGAATCTAAAACTTCTCTAGAAGAAAAACAAAATCTAATTTTTAAAGTTGCTGGTGAATGTTTGCACAATGCGTTTGTCTCTGTCCTGGGTGCTTCCATCGTGCTGTTTAGCATGGAGCCTGTCTAGCAGCCAGACTGCCGGAGTACCTCGTGCTCGGAGCCTGCCGACAGGTGGCAGGTGCCCAGAGAGGCGGCCGCCAGGCAAAGGGAGGGTCAGGCAGGAGCAGTGTGTCACTTTGCTGGGACTCTGTGTTCCCTGGTTCTGCCACCTAATCTCCCCGGGCCTCTGTTTTCTCATCTGTGAAACAGAAATAAAAACACACTCCAGGGATGCTGTGCGGAGTGAGAGGCTACGTGCCGGGCACAGGCAGCCTGCAGCCAGCACCGGGCGGGCTTTTACTAGACGCAAGCAGAAAAAAATTCATGATGATTTACTGTCCAAACTTTTATTATGTGGGTCAGATGGTGAAACTGTTTCACATCTGGCTTGAAAACGTCTGTTATCAAAAGAATAAAGAAATCGCAGCATCTAGAAAAGCGCAGGCCACGGACACGCGACCTGCTCATCACTCAGCCCGAGCAACTGCCGAGGGTCTGACCTCCGTCCCAACGCGCCCCGCCCCGCCCCGCCCGTTCCCCCTCCCGGATTGTTTGGAAGCAAATCCAAAGCATCACATCATTTCAACTGTAAATATGGCTTGAATTTAAACCAGAAATGACTTGTGTTTTTAAGCATTACTCTCGTAGACACATCTTGTAGAGTTTTCAATGACCAAGGTTGGCAAGCGGGTTGGGAAATAGTGGTGTTATTAATTTTGGGGTGATTATAAGTTGACCAAATATTATTACAGGTCAGCTTTTTATATCTAGCCAGACTTAAAATGCGCAAATGATTTGATCCAGAAGTTGCAATCATCAGCAGATGTAACGTTACAAATAAACTCGAACCTGAAAACAAAGATGCATACAGAGGTCAAGGATTATTCAAGGTAGCTCTGATTCCACTGGCAAATGTCTGCAAACAACCTCGGTGTCCACCAGCTGGGCACTGGAGAAGAACACTTGTTCTCCAAAGATTATCGGGCAACACATATAAAGAATGCGAAAGACTAACGTGCTGGCATAGAATGATCTCCAAGAAATAATGGACAGTAAGAAAAGGCACAACACAGTATGTATAAACGATATGGTTTGGATGTTTGGATATTTGGCCCTCCAAATCGCGTGGTTGAAATCTGATGCTCAGTGTTGGAGGTGGGGCCTGGTGGGAGGGTTACAGGGTCACAGGGGCAGATCCCTCACTTCTCGGTGCCCTCCTCACAGTGAGCAAGTTCTCGTTTCATCAGTTCACAGGAGAGCTGGTTGTTTAAAGGAGCCTGGCACCACCTCATCTCATTCTTGCCCTCACTCTTGCCAAGTGATACACCTGCTTCCCCTGGCCTTCCACCTTGACCAGCCACTTCCTGAAACCCTCACCTGAATAGATGCTGGTCGCATCTCATACAGTCTGCAGAACTGTGAGCCAAAGAAACCTCTTCTCTTTATAAATCACCCAGCCTCGGGTATCTCCTTTACATCAACGCAAAACAGACTAACACAACAAATCACCAGCATTAGTGGAAAAACCCATGGACACACATGCACACACGATGTGTGACTTAAATACATCTGCCAGGATCACAGAGAAGAAAATCCGTAACAACAGTGTTTGCCTCAGGGAAGAACTGGCCCACCGGGGAACAGAGTTAGCAAGCAAAGTTTTCACTGTCTAATGATGGTGACAATGATAATAGTATTCAAGACAGCAATGTGTACCTTTCCATGCTGCTTAAATTGCTTTAACCATATACATATATTGCCTATTAAAATATTTTTAAAATAAACTTAAGGAGGATGAGGAGAGAAAAGCATTTGCCAGATCAAATATAAAATCCAGCCCCTAAGGGGATTTAGAGGAACCCTAAGATATGAGAGACTGGGCTCAACAAACTAGCAGCCTTCCTCTAGCAGCATGGAAAGGAACAGACGGTCTTTACGAGTTTCAAGGGGTCAACGGGAGGTCAGCATCTTCCTTCTGGATTTGAAGTTGTTGGTCTGGGGCCGTGTTTTCCGAGGCTCTGGGCCCTGAATTGAGGAAAAGCCATTTGGTCCTGGACCAAGATGTAGGATGAGGAAGCGCTGCCGTCTCCTTGCAAACCACATGTCCGACTCTCGGGCTTGGAAAGCAGAGAGGGGCTGTGGGCAGAGGGCGTCGCGCCTGTCCTCTTCCGGGAGGTTTGGGCTGTTTCCCCTGTTCTTGGAATCCTCTGGGCCTGTAAACACTAAGGAGTGACACTCCTCACCACTTGCACTACTACTCCAGAAATTTGCTGCTGTTTTTATGGCTCAGACACAACATTTGGACTTCTGGCCTTGGGACGTTTGGATCAGCAGAAACGCCGGGGCATGTGGGGAAGAGGGTTTCTGAGTGTGCCTCCCGGGCGCTGCTGCTCCGATGCTCAGACCTTCCGTGGCTCGGAGGGGCCAGGAGATGGCCACGTGAACGCTCACCACGCCAAGAGGGAAATGCCATCACAGACACACGTACTCGACGGAGGACTCATCTGTGCGCCTGTCAAAGAACTAGTACCATGGACAGTTCTGTGGGCTGCGTACAAGGCAGGCAACTAATAGGTGTCTGCCGAAAACATTCTCCTGGACAGAAGACTATGGTCTTGTAAAACTTAAGTCAAATCAGACCTTGACCTTAAGATAAGAACCGTTAGCCGTCTAAACTTTCTCCCTCCCTTCCCAGCTCCTCCCCAAATAAACCTCTCCTCTTTCTTTTGAGATTGTTTCTCCAATTTCTCAGAATAAAAAGAAATTTTAAACACAGGGAATAACGTATGAAATACACAAAACTGGGGGTTGTCGAAGCCGCCACGTTGTGTGCGCTTGTGTGCATAACTACAGGTGGTATGCAGTAAGGCATCGTGATGAACTTCACCAGTCAACACTTGAGGGAGGACCGGCCGTCAAGGACGTGGCAGCGTCTTTCTGGGCTCACACAGGACACTCCTGCGCACGCTTGCATGCTATCTCTGTCTCTCTGTCTCTGTCTGTCTCTGTCTCTGTCTTCCTGCTGCTCTCTCTGCCTCCTGCCCCTCTCTCACCCACACTGGCATGCTGGGTGTGATCTTGTTTTGTTAGGGGCAGGCTGGGTCTACAAACTGATCTCACACTGTACATTTTGTCTCTGCTCATAGAAATGTAGCTCACTGTGTTTAATTACGGCCGGTGTCCCACGGAGTTGAGAACACACCACAGTTGACACATCCAGCCCCTGTTAACGGTCACTCAGGGTCTTTGTTTCTTCCAGTTTGTCGCGATTACACACAATGCTGAAATCGTGGGGGCCATCCTGGCGCGAGCCTCCTCGCACACCTCTACCTGCCCAGAAATAGGCACGGGAGCCAGCGCATTTCCATTTCCACTGGGTACTGCCCAGCCGCCTCCCCGAGACGGCCACGCCGATACGTCCGTGCAACGTGCGAGAGCAGTGCCCGTGTTTCTGCTGACCTTGATACTGTCAAATTTAAACGATGTTTTGTCAATATCTTGGGTGAAAAATGTCCTGCTCTCTCTCTTTTCTCCCCCTGCTCTTCTAATTAATCTCCACTCCTCATCAGCTCGTGCCCAGCCCCGACGCCGTGCATGGTGGCTGTGCCCTTGGTCCTTGTGGGTAACTAATAGCAACAGCCGCCACCTGAGGCCGAGGAAGGCTGGGTGACTTGCCAGTGTCCCCATGCTAAGAAATGGTGGGGCAGGTCTTCAGCCAAGTCTCCTGGCTTCCAAAGCCCCCTTCGCCACCCTCTGACGTTTGCCAGGGACCTCTGCCTCCCAGGACAGGGGGAAAAAAGGTCAGCCTGAGCCACACCCAGGGGAAAAAGTAGCCTTTTCCTATTTCCATAAAGTCATGATGTGGATCCGTGGAGCGTCTGAACTCGGCCTTCCAGTCACAATCGACACGGCACAATGAGATCACACCCACGGAAGACAGTAGGCAGAAGACGCCCACTGGGATGCGACGCACCTACGTTCTTTGGTGACAGGCTCTAGGAAAGGGCTGCTGGGCCCCCGGCCAAGCCTGGGAGGTGTGGGGTGTACTTCAACCTTTGGGAACTTCATTTGCTAACCTGATAAATGGGTCTTCCAGGGCCCAGGGACAATGAGGGGCTGACGCTTCCAGCAAGTGCGGTCATATCGTCATTTAATCCTGCTACCCGGCCTGTCTCCTTCCCTTCTGCCCAACGTTTGGGACAAATCCTGGTACCGCTGCTTAACTCTGAGTCTCTTTTCTGGATCCTCAGTAGATTCAGTCTCCATCCACCTGGGGAGGCAGAGGCTTCACGACGAGAAAGCCTGAACTGTTCCAAAGTTCTGACGATGACCCAAGTAAAGCAAGAATCAGGCTCAGGAGGAAACTCACTGGCCTTCAAGGTCTCCCAGAAAGCAGCCCCAGGCACCCCGAGGGGCTGGCCTGGCTCCCGTCAACCTCAAGTGTTCAAGCGCTGGCCAGGCCCCCCTCATAGGCTGCTGGCCTGTGTTCCCCGTGGGCAGCTGCCCGGGAAGCCCGGCACAAACAGAGCCGGGGTGGGGACCGCTCCTTAGTATTCAGCAGGCCGCCCCTCGGCCTTCCCAGAAAAGCTGGCTGGAACCCAAATGCCCCACGTCTGAATGTGCAAACTCTGCTCAGGGCTGAAGAGCATCCTAACTAGGCCAGGAAGCAAAACCCACCAGCCCCGAGGCAGACCCGCAGCATATCAGCCGTGCTCAGACGCTTAGGAAGAAGGGGCAGGTCCTGCCCCCTACCCCGGGGCAGCCACAGAGGAAGGGCCTTCCCAGCATGCCTGAGATGGTCCTCACCACCTCGCTCTCCACTGCTGGGCCCACTAGAGGCTCTCACTAACACCCTGAAAGAGACCCCTGCCCATTGTCTGGGGTGCATTGATGCTGTGTTTAGCCTTAGAGGCGGCATCATTGTACTATTTCTGTCACTTACAAGCAAGAGCCATCTACTGTAATTCCAAACACTTCAGGAATCCATAAGTGCTCTCTACTTTGACCTCTATTTAATTTTATTTTTTGCTAGCATCAGAGCATTCAAAGCATTCCTCTCTGCATATAACCTGGCACAACGTCCACTCTCTTCCCAAACAAGTGAACGCATAGAAAAGTTGACAGTCAATAGTTACAGAACTGGGCTAAGGACCTTAAAACTCATTTAACCCTCCCCAAATCAAAGCAAAATAAACACTCTATGAGGGGGTACTCTCACTAGTCCCATTTTCTAAACAGAACTTGAGCGTCTAAGAGGTGAAGTAAAAAATGCTGGACCCCTAAATTCTCAGTGCAAGAGAAAATGTTCAGAAAATGGTGCTCGTTTAAAAAACACAGGATATAGGTTAAGCGGTACAGTTCCAATTTTGTCTACAGAGTCTATGTTTACGCATCACAGACAGGAACACACACTGCCGTGAACTCACCCAGGTGCTGTCAGCGCTGCTCTCCAGGTTGTGGGGTGCTGTGCAACTGCTGTGCCTAATTCCCGTGTCTGCATCCTTGGTGTGCGTGTGCAGAGTGTCCAGCTCACAGAGAGCTCATGGGCCAGTCATTTGGAAGTTTGCAGAAGCCCAGTCAACTGCCGCTCGCAGCTACGCCTGGCAGAGACACCACAGGGCATGCTACTGGGGACCACCGGGCTGCCTCGTCCCCTCAGTGTCCCTCCAAGCCCCTGGGCTGCTTCTGTGGCCCCCCGGCACCTCCTCCAGTCCAGGATGCCCCATTTTCCATGACGGAGGTTCCAGTGTCTCCAGCAACAGCAGCTAGAATAACAGCTAGAGCAGACGCTGGTGACAGGCACTGTTCTACAACCTTCTGTGTGTTATTTCACTACATGCTATGTAGGTTCTGTTACCCCATGGTACCAATGAGGTCAGGGAGGTTCAGAAAGGTCGATGTCTTGCCCCAAAGTCATACTCTAGCTCGTTGAAGAATAATTCAAATTCTTTTTCTTTGCCTCCTCCTTTCCCAACCCTGGTCTCTTCCTTCCCTCTTTCCCTCCCCGCTTCCTCCATCCAATATTAATGTCAGCCCAGCAGCTACTAAGGACAGAACAGTAAGTCAGAGACATTCCTGTCTTCATGGAGCTTACAGTTGAGTAAGGAAAACAATCAAGGCCACCTGCGTGTGTGTGTGTGTGTGTGTGTGTGTGGCAAGGGAGTGAGACAAGGCAGAGAGAAAAAAAAGTCAGAACGTTGGCCTCGGGTCCCCGAGGAGCTACTCACCTAAAGGACTGAAAACGACCCTCCTCTCAGGACTTATCTGGCCTCTTTGTGGCAGGGTAGAAAGAAAGCCTCACAACAGGAAGACGATAGAGTCTGCATCTCTGCAAATCCAGCTACGAGACACCGTTTCCATGGACTACCAATATCACATATGACATGAGGCACAGTTAGTGTGGTGAATTGCAAAACTGGCTACATCTACCTTCCCTGGCCAGGCCCCTTTGCAAAGAACTCTTCTTCACATCAAGAGGGGCTCTGTTTTCCCTTCCTTTGAATCTGGACTGGCCTGGGACTTGTGCTGCCAGTAGCACACAGTGGTAGTGATGATGAGCCCCTTTTGAGCCTAGGACTTTGCACATTTCTGTCTTACCTGGGACTCTGCCTCCACCATGTGAACAAGCCCAGGATGAAGAACACACAGAATAGAGTTGAATCAGCCCAATCTTCCCAGCTGAAGCCCCAGACATGCAAGAGAGATGTCAAAACCAGCCAGCATTCTACCCAACCTGCAGTTGAATATGGACGTATGAGGGAACCCAGCCTAAATCAGAAGAACCGCCTGGCTGAGCCCAGCCTAAATTGTCAATACACAAAATCACAAGCTAAATAAATGAGTGTTGTCTTGAGACTCCTAAATTCTGAGATAGTTTGTTACCAAAAGTAGCCAAATGGTCCATCATTTATCCCCTCAAATCTCAGAAGCAGTGAAGCTACAGACAGGAGCTGATACCTCCCCCAAGAGACTGTACAGTAGTTGTCATCTTTGATAGACAAGGCAATGGCAGCTTCATGTTCATAGAGCTCAGTGAGAGAACATTAACAGATGTGAAATCCAATGTTAGAAACCTAAAATGTATCTCAAATGAAAGATACCATCTTAAAAGTAGATCATGATTCCTCAAACCAACTCAAAATGCATGTGTTTTGAAAGATTCCCACAATAGAGAGAAGGGAGATGGAAATGAATCATGTAACTAGACTCAAACACGCACGTGCTCCAAGTAACAGTAACTCAGTCTGTGAGCGCCTCTGTGTCAGGCACTGAACTGAGCATCCTCTAAGTATCTCTCATTTGATCCTCACAAAACCGTAAGTCAGTTACTGCCAGGACCCCCACTTTAGGGAGGAGACAGCAGTAGCAAGAAGAGGCTAAGCCTAAGAAATCCGTCCAAGGTCATGCAAGGTGGTAATGACGGGGACACAATCTCCCCAAATCCTCAAACCAAACCAAACGAAAGGAGAAGACAAAAGAAGATATATAATGATGCCTTCATTTTATAAGTGAAAAGAAACTAAGGCTTAGAAACATTAAAGACGTTAATAAAAACCATTACTTCTTTTTATTGAGTACTTACTCTGTGCCAGGCAATGTTTTAAAAGTTTTACATGCATTTTCTCATTTAATCCTCGCACACTGTAAACTAAACAGCTTTTTTCCACTTCGCATGGGAAGATACAGATTTGGAGATTTCACAAAGTTGCCCAAGGTCCTAAGGGATGGAGCTGAGATTTTTAACTAAGGCTCCATGGTTCCAACTCCAACCACATAACCATAGCACGAAGAGTAGGCAGGCTCCGGGTTCCCATATTCGTTCTGCCTTCACCTTTCTGGGGCTCAGTTGTAATGTGGGCATAAAAACAGCACCTGCCTCAGGGAGTTGTTCAAAGACTAAAAGGTTAACTTGTGGAGAGCACAGAGAACGGTGTCGTCCAAAAACTTTAGTTGCTGATGTCATCAACAGCATCCGTCACCATCCACCTTCCTCCTCCTCTGAGGTCACAGTGACCCATGACAGACTCACAACCACACCACAAGCCCAGGACCCTGGCAAGGGACAATCGAAGTCATCACTGGGCAATCGGCCAGATGCTATTTATAGGTTGACGCTAACTCAGAGCGAGTACAAACAAGGACACCAGAGCTGAGCCACGTGTGACCTTCTGGACTGTCACCCAACTCTATTTATCACCATCCCGGGCCAGCGGCCCCGCTGGGTAAATGCTCGTGCGGCTTTTGTTCTTAGGCCGGAGTTCACACGCCGACGTCCTCGTTGAACACGGTGCCATGCGTGCTTGTAAGGCTTTCCCCACAAGATCAGTGAAGTCAGCCGCTCCAGAAGAGCTTCCTTCCTGCGCTGCTCGTGGAGACAAAGAAGTGGTGTTGGCTAAAGTGTGGCCTGTCGCAGAACACTAACAGGGAAATGAAAACAAAAGCTGAATCCCTCAGCTGTGCCCTTTCCTCTAAAGACAACGCAGCAGAAGGAGGTGCTTTGACTTGAAACCTCAAATTTAAGTCACAGCTGTGCCCTAGGCCAAGTATTGACGAGGTGCTTCCCGGGCACTTGGACGGGGCCAGTGGCTCTGGGTGGGGATGGGGGCGGGGCAGGGATGGGGCTTCATGGTTTATCACCAGGACTCTCAGCATTGCTTAGATAAAATGACGTCCTCTCCAGAAAATGACAGCTTTATACAGAAGGCGCTCCAAGCACCCTTCCAGGGTTAAAGTTCCGCGATTCCTATACGACTAAAATCCTGCTAAATTTACCAGAGATTTAAAAAGACATTCAGTAAATAAGCTAAAATTCATATTAAAAAATAAACAAGAATAACCAGAAAAAGAATGCTGAAAGGGGAATGGGGGACGTGGGGAGCAGACGTCTCTCATTAAAACACAGACTACAGTGATTAACAATTAAAACGAGGTGGCTTTGTTGCAGGAATAGACAAATTTCAATGGGACAAAATGAAGAGTCCAGAAATAGGCACAAAATCATATCAGGATTTAATTTATTTACAAAGGCAGGCAGGGAAAATCAGAGGAAAGTGAGATCACTCGATGCGTGGAATCGGGACAATTGACGGTAATGTGGATTAAACGTAGCTTGGATCTGCCCCTCAAATTTTATATCAAAATAAATTCCAGGCTGATCAAAGCTTTAACTATAAAAAAATGCAGGCATAAAGGAGAAAAGGACATCATCCCCGTTGCCGGGCAGAGGAGGATTCCGGCGGAGCGCGAAGGTCCTCCCCAGGACAGGCGAGGCTGCGTGGAGTCGCGGAGGTGACGCACGGCCCCCCACGTGCAGGAAACTGCCTCCTCAAGGACACCCAGCCTCAGGGAGCTGCCCCCACCTCCTGACAGAGACCACCGGGACACCCCACCGTGGGAGGCCCTTTCTTGACAGTATCAGGTCCGGAGTCCTTGGGTCCTTCATTTCTTCTAGAATCATCCAGCTCACACCCCAAGCCCTATAGAAAAAGCCCCTCCCAGCACCCTTACTGGGGGGCTGCTGTGCCCCCAATGCTGTGTTCCCCACCCCACCCCGCAGCAGGCGCCACAGCCCAGCTTCCTCTGACTGCAGGGGTACCTCCGGCGGCCTCTGGCGGCGAGGCTTTGGCAACGCGAACAGGTAGCAGATAATCGGTTAAATGCTCGCTACCAGTGGTTTTAGCACCAGAGTCCTGCCCAGGGAACAAGAGCGGGGGCTCCGGGAATGGCGAGCTGAAGGCGGGTCCCTTTCCCAGGAAGCCCAGATCTGAAACTATCCCATGGTGCGATGCTTCGGTGACCCAATGGGAGGAAGGAGGATTTGCTAGGAGGAAGATGAGGAAGAGGAAGACATTCCCTGCTTGGACCTCGGGATAGGAAACGTCACGCGGTCTCCCCAACACCTGCGGCCCCCGTCCATCCCGCCCGCACCAGCTGCACGCGTAGGAGCCCTGAGCCGAAGGCCCCGGACCGAGGCTAATCATACAGGCGGCCTCGGCTTTCCCGGAGCTGGCGCCCCAGGGGGTAAGACAGAGAGAGCAGAGCTCCAGCCACGACAGTGATGGTTGGGTCCCCGAAGGACAAGCCCAGCGTGCCCAGTGGCATCGGACGGAAGACGTGGCAGGACCTGGTGAGGTCGGAGGGTGGCTTCCTGGAAAAGGGCTAGGACCCGCGTCTGTGCGGCCGCAGGGGTGGTGTCGGCGGCTGGGGTCCCGGGGCAGGCGGAGCTTGTGCCGAGCTCCCCGGGTGGGAAGGATCACGAGGCCAGAGGCGCAGGGAGGGGCCAGAGCAGGCGGGCAGGACTGGCCTGGCGAGGACTTCGGGTGTTTTGTCTCGTACATGATATTTTTTTTATTTTACAAGCCATGGGCAACCGCTGAGGAGTGCTAAGCGAGATGGGAGCGCGGGGGGAGGGCGCACGCTGCCATAATGAGATGTGAGATTTAAAATGATCACTCCAATTACCAGCAGAAACCCAATTAGATGGGCAGACGGAGGAAGCGGGGGCAGTCAGGATGCAGCTGCACCCTTCCAGGGGGGACCAGGAGGCCTGGAGCTCGGGCGGTGGCTGGAGGTGATGAGAAGCAGATGGACTTGTGGGAGATCAGGGCTGGGGAACATGGGACGCAGGGGTTTTGCAGGATGGGGACGAGGACAGTGGCAGAGACAGAGGCAGGTTGACTCCCAGGTCTCTGGCTCCAGCAGCCAGGTGGAAGGTGGTGCTGTCCCCTGGGAATACTGCAGCTCTGGGGGCCCTGCCAGGGCCTCAGTTTCCTTTAGCGTCCAGTGAGGAGCAGGACTCCTGCAGGGGAACGAAACTGTTCCACCAGCCAGTCTATACTCCAGAGGAACTCACGCAGCCTCCTAGCGTCCAGACAGATCAGAGGGGCAGGGATGGGGCACAAAGTCCTCAGCCTGGACGGCTTGGCTTGCTCCTCAACTATGAGCAGACCCCCAGGACACCCCACAAAGCTCCTAATGACCCCCAGACAAGTGTGAAAAAACCAGCAGGACCCAGCAGTTCCCCAGCCCCTGCGATCCCTGCCCCGCTCTACGATTCGACACACCGTCTTCCCACTATCAGGGTCCCTCCCCTGCCTGTCCTCAGACCGGCCCTGCAGTCCATTTGGCCTTCTAGACGACATTCCAGAAACCATAACAGCGGCCCCCAGAAACCGAGTTCCGCCCCGTAGGGGAGCGACCCGCCCTCCACGGCAGCCGCGCCGAGGGCTGCAGAGACACGGCTCTCGCTCGGCGAGTTAGTGCTGCCCATGCACGTCTTTGCCCTCGGCCCCTGCAAACCAGCGTGGCAACTCCGCTGGCACCATGATCGGCCTGCACACAGCAGAGAAACTGGCTCCTAAGACATGCATTTAAAAATACCCATGAGATGGTGTGGGTATAGAGAGAGAGAATGAAGCCAGGCACCTCAGCCCACACAGGATGCAAATATCTGCCTTGGAGAAATCCATGTTGTATCTTAAATAGGGGCCTGAGATATAAGCGCCACCAAATAATAGAAATCAGTGTTCTGCACAACCACGGTGTCACCCAGCCCAAGCCTCAGAGAACAAAGCTTCCTTCCCACAACGTTCTCTTTGCCTCTTTGTCCTCATCACATTAAAATAACTCTAGAGATGGAGCTGCCACGGTCTCAGAGTTTGAGGAAAGAGTTTCACCATTAACTATTTACTCAGCACTTATTCATTACCCCCACTGTGTTCCAAAAAAAAAAAAAAAAAAAAGGGTGTTTAAGACAGCTTATAGAAATGCATATGCGGTTTACAAAAAAAAAGATAAAATCATGGAAAGGCCAGAGATAAAACAAATGAAGGAGGAAAAATACACGATTCCATGGCTTCAATATATAAAACACAGCCTATAGGATTCTGTGCAGGGATTGGAGGTTTGAATTGAAATTGGACGCTGGGTTTCCTAGCAGGCCCAGTGAAGAGAAAAACACGATCAGTCACATTCTCAGAATCCAAAAGATAAAGCCAAGCAGGCTTTTCCAGTGCTACGAATAACATCGCCCTGTGGTTCCTCATAAGCAGAGGCTTTGGGTAGAGACGAGCGTGTCCCCTGTGGTGTGGCACCACGGATATGGAGAAGAGGCTTAAATGGCCCTGAAGGACCCCACACTTCCATGCCGTCTACTCCCACTCCGCTACCATGCCTTCCACTAGAGTTTCCTGCAAATTTGTCAAGAATCCTTATGCCACTTCCATGATGCTTGTCATATACGCACATTCAGCCACATAATGACTTACATTTTGAAGCAACTCACTTTTTGCACCTAAATAAATTTATCTATTAAAGAAATTTACATCTTGGCTGTAATAGGAAACTCAGAATCAATTTCCAAAAATGTTAAGCGGCCACAAAATAAATGTAATGGAAACAAGTCAACGTAATTACACTCTGGCAAGATGCTGCCCTCCCAGGGCCCATGCCCGGGGCTGCTCTCTGCTTGTTAGAAAAGGGAAACCATACAGCATTACTAGTCAAAGACACACCAGCCACAAAATGAAACTTTCTCCTCAGTATATACAACCACGAGACTGAAGAGAAGTCAAAGGGGAATGACCACGTGGCCACAAGATTCCATGAAATTCAAAGCCCTATCCGAGTTACACTGAAACGGGGCTACTCAAAGGACGTCCCACCACAGCACTGCTGGGGAAGCCTTTGTTGCCGGGGCGACAAGGTAAGTCTGTGTCCCGCTATGAGTCCACTCGCCTTCTTCTCTTAGGGGTGCGGTGTACATGTTGCTGAGGCATTAGTTCGCAACAGATTGGAAAGTGAGAAATGGGCCCTAGTCCACAGAATATGAAAAGCAGTGCTCGAAAATCATGTCTGGGACCTCCTAGGGCCGCAGTCCACACTCTGGGAGATAGTAATCCTGCTGCCAGCTTCAGGAAACTTCATTTTCAGTAAAGTGCATGAGTTTGTTGCATTAAACTGATCCTGCAACCTGGGCTCATTCGTCTCCTGGCAAACATTTCCTGTGTCCTTGCTTTCCTCTTGCTAACTCACTAGTGTTTTTTTTAATTCTGCTCTATGCCACATTTTGAAATTTATTACAAGATAACAACATAACCCTCACCACCACCACCACCACCACCACCACCACCACCACCACCACCACCACCATCATCACCACCACCACCACCACCACCATCACCACCACCACCACCACCACCCTCACTACCACCACCACCACCACCATCATCACCACCATCACCACCACCATCACCACCACCACCATCACCACCACCACCATCAGCATCATTATCATCATCACTATCATAATCTCCATGATCACTATCACCACCACCACCATCACTACCACCACCACCACCACCACCATCACCACCACCACCATCAGCATCATTATCATCATCACTATCATAATTTCCATGATCACTATCACTACCACCATCATAACTACTATCATCTCCAACATCATCATCACTCTCATAATCTCCGTGATCACCATCATAACTACTACCATCTCCATCATCACCACCATGGTGACCATCATCACCATCATTATCACCACCATTACAATCATCACCATCATCATCACCACTATCATAAGCTCCATGATCACCACCACCACCACCATCATCACCACCACCATCACCACCACCACCATCTCCATCATCACCTTCATCACTGACATCATCACAGCAGCTCAGGTTTACACAGAAATTACCACGTGGCAGGCATTGATACTGTTCCAAGACTTTCAATATAACTGACTCATTTAATCTTCCCTGCAACCATAAAAAGGTACCATCATTACTCCCATTTTACAGATGAGGAGACTGAGGTACTGATGGATAAAATAACGTTGGCCTAGGTGACTTCTCTAAGAGACAGTGCAGCCAGGACCACATGTGGGCAGTCAGGCTCCAGTTCCATGCTCCTGGCCACTTTTCTCTTCTTCAGTCTCACTCGACATGAGCTGATATGCTCCCCCTGATGTGGGCATAAATTTGGAAGAAAAACCCTCGCATAGGAAAAGTTAGATGTAGGTGGAGCCCACATCCGAGCCCGTGAATGCTACAGTCTGCGCATTCGCAGTTCATCCCTCCGCCAAGCCGTAGCTACTGAGGGCCTCCTGGCTAAGCAGGGGCGACACAGTGAAGGTGACGACAGGCCAGGTGGCACCTTGTGATGGGGAGGGAAACACAACACATCAGCAAACAAAATACCATGAGAGACTGACGCAGTGGAGCGAGGAGACCACTTCCACAGGCGGGCAGGAAGAGCTGCTTGGGGAGGTGACGTTTAACCCGAGACCAGAGGAATAATGGGCGGAGGCGACAAGTGTCCTGACAGAGGGAAGAGCAGCAGCAGCAATGGCCCTGAGGTGGGAAGCAGTCTGACAAATTCGAGGCACAAAAGAACCGGCCAGCGTGCTAGCGAGCTGGGAGCCACGAGGAGCGGCAGCACATGCACAGCTCCAGCCTCTCGTGGGGGGAGGAGGTGGGAAGTGCTGAGTGCTCCATGTCACAACTCAGGAGTCTTCGGAACAACCCTATGAGGTGGGTACTTTCATCGCCACCATCTCCCAGGTGAGGAAAGTAAGGAACAAAGTCACAAAGCGAGTGTGCCATGGGGCAGGGTTCTAACCCTGGCGGCTGCGGCTCCGGGGCCCAGGCTCCCCGGGAATGGAAGACAGCGTCTGAGAAGGAGGGACCATCTCAGAGGCCACGGTCTGGGCTGGGCTCCACGCCCAAAGCAGCAGGAAGCAGGACAGGACAAGGTCTGGCATGTCCTCTGAGCGCCCCCCACCCCCGGCTGCGGGGCAGAAAGTGCATAGCAGCAAGGTGAGGAGGGGCAGGTGCCCAGGAGCCCTTAAAGTTTCAGTTTAAGATATCCTTTTAAAATGAGCTTAAGTATATAAAAAAAGGAAAAAAGACTCACATTAAAAGAAAATATTCGGCAAGCTGGACTACAGGTGGCAGACAAATGACTAAGTTTGGGCAAGAGCACATCAGCTCACATCAGCTTGGACTGAACGGCTGACCCCCAGGTGCACAGCTCCAGCCCAGACCTCGCTCCGAAGTCCACGTTTGTGCAGCAATTGCCAGTCTGTCATCTTTGCGTGGACAAACTTGAACTTCTCCCCCCTCCCCCACGGCCTTCCCCTCCCAGGCCAGGAAGGACACTCTATCCTCTGTCAGGACAAAACCTTAGACCCGCGTGCTCCATCTTTCCCCACCTGCCCCCTTGCCAACCACATCAGCTCTACCTTCTAGATGCATCCACGACCACTGCTCCTGCTGTGGTCAGTCACCGTCACCTCCTGCCTGGACTGTAGCAGCGGTGGCTGGGCTGGTCAGCGCTCCTCTACACTGGCCTGTTCCTAAGTCATCTGATGGATCGTGGCTCTCTGCATTCCAAGATCATGGCGCTCCGCAGGGGCTCCCAGCACGCTCAGAGCAAAAGCCAAAGTCCTAGCAGTGGCACCCTCTGCCACGACCCCCTGCTTCTCTCCTGTCCCCTCTCCAGCCACCTCGTGCAACCCCAGCCACCAGGGCCCCTCGCTGTGCCTGGAACCCACCAGGTGGGCTCTTATTCAGGGCCTTTGCACCGCAGGTTCCCTTCCCTGGGTAGCCACGTGCTCACTTCCTCACTGCCTTCAAGGCCGTACTCGAAGTCACCTCCTTACTGACTTGACCCTGACGCTCTATCTACACTCAGTTATCTGTCACCCACCAAACTTATCATCCCTCCAACCATGCCCTGCTTTTCTGTTTCTTTCCCACCACACTTACTACAACACACAGGCCGGTTCTCCACGGGGTATGGGCACTGTTCCCAGGTGTCTTCCCCCACCAGAACACAGCCCCTGGAGCCCAGCAATCCTGCCCGCTCTGCTCCCCAATGTCCCGACAGCCAGGACAGTGTGTGCGAGCCCCAGGACCCCAGCAGACATTGGTTCAGTTGGATGAAGACGCTGATTCCTGCCTGCGTCTATACCTTGCAGGACCGGGCGGCAGCCTCGTAACTCTGAGCTGGGCACCTGACGCTTGTCGAGAGTGAACCTCTCCTTGTTGGCTTAGCTGCCCTAGCAGTCTGCTGAGATATGTGTTTGGCTCTTGAGTACACCGCCACACCTAATGCTTTCATTGATTTGTGGCATCTACCCATTTGGTTAACCTGCCAAGCTGTTGAGGTCAATGTCGAAAGCTCGGAACCTGGGATGAGCCCTGGGCCTTCCTTTAGAGACCCTGGGTGGTCACTACTGCAGTCGTCAAAATGTTTTACAGATTTTTTGAACATATGAGAAAGTAGAAAAAACATAGTTGGATGAAAATAATCAATCACATACAAACCCCCTAGACTGCACAAGTGTTAACATCTTGCTGCATATTTCTGTAGTGTGAGCACACACGTGTGTGTGCGTGATCTCCACCAAGAGAACTAACCCATGGGAAAAATATTAGGCTTGGCAAAATTTTTCTGCAACGGGCCAGGTAGTAAATATTTTCAGCTGTGTGGGCCTGTGGTCTCTGCCTGGACTGCCCACTCTGCTAGAAGGCAGGCACGGTAGATGTGTAAGCGAATGGGTGCAGTTGTGTTCCAATAAAACTTTGTTTACAAAACCAGGCAGCAGCCCGCAAACCCTGGGAAAAATAATAACTTGCACATAATTAAACTTTTCTGTGAGTGGATCCAGTAACATCTCCACTTGGAATCCCTCTGGACCGGAGCCCTGGGAGGTGGCCGGGAAGCAAGACAGCAGGGGACAGGCAGGGAGGGAGGGGAGAGGGGAGGGAGGGAGGGGAGAGGACAGACAGGGAGGAGGGGGTGGAAGGGAAGGGAGAGAGAAAAGGAAAGAACCAGGAGAAAAAGGAGCAGGGAGGAAGGAAGGAAGAACTCCCCAAGCCGACTTGTTTGTCTACAGACATGTGCCAGATACGCCCAGAGCAGTACAGCAGTAAACACATGTTACAGAGTGACTTACCCATGATTATGCACACACAAAAGCAAAGGCATGTCCTAAGCCTTACTATCATGTTTACCATGCTAATATGATATCTGAACATGCAGAAAAGTGTCAAGAATAGTATGAGGGCCAGGTGCATTGGCTCATACCTGTAATCCCAGCATTCTGGGAGGCCAAGGAGAGAGTTCGAGACCACCCTGAGCAAGACCAAGGCCCCATCTCTACCAAAAAATAGAAAAAATTAGTTGGGCATGGTGGTGCTCACCTGTAGTCCCAGCTACTAGGGAGGCTAAAGCAGGAGGATTGCTTGGGCCCAGCAGTTTGAGGCTGCATTGAGCTATGGTGATGCCACTGCACTCTAGCTGGGCAACAGAGTAAGACTGTGCTTTTAAAAAAAATAGTATGAGCACCCATAGTTTTAGCAACTGTTATTATTTTGCTGTATGTACTTCCTATGTGCATGTGCGTGCGCGCGCGCGTGCGCACACACACACACACTTCATTTATGTCCTATGTGCCCCATTGGCCATCTCAAAGCAAGTTGCCCAAGTTGTGATGCTTCAGCCCGAAACAGCTCAGCCTTCATCCTCCCAAAATAACATCAAGCACGTTATTCTCTCAATCATCTGATAGCCAACCCCTATGATGGCTTTTTATTTAAACTTTGATTTTTCAATCAAGTCCGCCTTCAACCACACGGACAGGATACACAACCAACTGAAAATCTCCACCATCTGTCTGTTTCTTAAACTGGCTCGCTCATTATGGGCATCACCCACTCCTAAATATTTACTGACCACCCACCGCCATCTCCACCTGGAAAAGCACCAGCGTCACCTGGGAACGTGTGAGATGCAAATTCTTTGCCACCCCAGACCTGCTAACTCAGAAACTCTGCAGGTGCAACAAGCCCTCCAGGTGATCCCGAAACAGATTCTCAAACTGCGAAGGCCACGGCTCCCTGCCTTCTGATCTCCCAGCAGGAGAACCACCCCTACCCTCGAGGTGCTCCTGGCCAGGGAAGTTAGCAATAGAAAAATAAATAAATAAATAAAAGGCTAGATTTTATTTTGCATGCTTTAAAGCTAATTGATAACATCATGACTTCCCTCCACCCCGAATACTAACAACGGAATATGCTCAGGCAAGGACCATTTTTGCCCCACAAAACACAGATGACAGAACACAGTAACCTCTGCAAATAGATGGGATTCAGCTGTGACATGTCAAATTATGTCAAGACGCAAGGAAGAAAGGAAGCTAAAAATAGCACCACAGGCTCAGCACCGCGGCTTGGGATCATCCACCTCGGGGCTGGAGAGAAACTGGTTCCAGCCGCCCCTCGGTCCTGAGAGGCCCCAGACAGGAGGCCCTCACAGCCGTCCATATGTCCCCCGCCTGCATGCCAGCAACTCCGCGGTGCAAAGCGTGTGGCTCCAGGGGAGGCAGGAGGGAGCAGGTTGCTCCTGAGAATGATATTTTGTACTGTAAAAATAGAATGTTCTGAGCATACACAATACGAACAGTCACCCCACAAGCAAAACTACTGCATTATGTAACAGCAATGTCTTTAAACCCCATACACTACAGTCTGCAGGTGTATCATACAGATGCAGGGCTCAACTGCTTGGCGACCAAAGAGTTAATACCCAGAAAATACAGGGGGGGAAAAAAAAACTATTTCATGGAGAAAGAGAATCGCAAACTGCCAGGCTACCTATGGGCGTGGCCCGGGAAGGGAAGATAATGGATGGCAAAGAAAGTTTTCACAATGGCATTTTCACAATGGCCTCTTATTTTAGCTTGCGGGGTGGAAGTTGTGAAATTAAACAGCAGTAAATTTGCAGAACATCTTCCTGGACATGTTTACTTCTGTTAAGAGGTGCACCCAGGTGACAACTAAAACAGTGGCTCTGGGGTAACTTTCTGCTGGTCCTGTCAGTAGTGAAACAATACACCCTTGATTATTTCTGAATGAACCTCAGCCATCATCTATCTCTGATTTGTTATTCTTAGATTTTGTAAGGGGTTACCATCATGGTGCATTTGCATAATTCATCCTCAAAGAACAACATGCAAACCACACTCCACAAAGGGACCGTCAAATGCCATTTCTCCTGTTTCTCAAAGGAGAAAGGCAAGCATTTCAGGGGAGGGGTTTAGCATTCAGACAACTTCCCCTTCTGCTGAAGTCCTTGGGATCCAGAATCCATTTCCCACTGGATCAAAAAAACCTCTACAGCTTAGAAACACAGCAGGGCACCTTCAGAAACCAATTTTGTTTCCAAGAACTTACTGCGACCCACACTAACACTCCGAACTAGTTTCCCCTTCTTCCTTGGCCCCAACTCCAGACATCCAACCTTGCTTGCAAACTAGTTTTCGGAACCCCAAATCCACAAATGATACTAAATGCCAAATCACACGAAAGCAAAACGTATGCTCCCCCCAGCCAGCCAGGACTGGGTGGTGCAGACCTGTAGCGGGTAAGGACTCCCAATAGTGGGGTATGTATTCCCGAAACTAAGTGGAGGTTTCAACCTCCACTGCTGGAAACCTCCTCTACTTTGAATTTTCACAAAAGCCAGCTTAAGAATAGGACACTGTGCCGTCAAAATGCACATCAATGACAATCTATTCTTTCCTGGAAACTATCTTACAATCTGGAGATGAAAAGGCATCCAAGTGGAAATTTTATTTTTAGCCCAGAAGTAATAGGTTAAAATAACATTCACACGGAAACAAAGGACCTTCGGGGCTCTTTCTGGACTCCGTGGCTCAGGGCTGATCCTGGTCTGACCCGCCAGACACATAAAAAACGGCCCCTCTGTGGGGAGAGGGGCAGCTCCCATCCCTTACCCAACCGCAAACCAAGTCCTCTGATTCAAGGGGAAAAAGCCATTCTCCTCCGGCTCGGCTGCTGCCACAATCTGCAAAGCCTTTGCCTTTAAGAGGCCGCCCCCTAAAAGGATGCCCACCCTCCATCCCACCAGCCACGTCTGGGGCAGCTCAACTTACCTTACGGTCCGAGAATGATTCCGGATGCAGAACCTCATCTTCTCGAGAAACTCAGCTTTCCCGGCAGGCTCCTTTCCCCGAACCTCCCCAGAGGTAGGGATTGGCACGGGGCCCCACGGCGCTCGCCCGCTCGCTGGGAACTAGCTTAGCTCCCTGCAAAAACCTCCAGCCCAGCGCGGCACTGCAATTGTCAGGAAGCTCCTGTCTGCCTTGTGGGGCTGAAGACCGTTATTATCTGTAGACATTTTTAAATATAGATGCTGCAGGAGTCGGGGCTGGGGGCGGGGGTGAGAAGGGCACCCGGGGCCTGAGGAACCAGCTCTGTGGACCAAGCACCTGGCCCCCGCCAAGTCCCAGCGCTGCTCGGTGCCAGGTGCCCTGCTCCTCTGTGTGCCCGCGATTTGTCAGCCAGCGCTGCCAGGACACTGCCCTAAACCCCATATGCAGAACCCACGGCACCAGCAACATCTCCCTTTCCCTGCCCCCACTGCTGCCACAGTGACCTCGGGCAGAGGGGCCCCTGACCATGCAGAGTTGTGGGGCAGCTGCCACAGTCTTAGACCAGGGAGGTTGCCCAGAGCCACGCCCCAGGACACCCAGTGGAGAGAGGGGTTCCGACACCCAGCCGAAGGACAGAAGCAGCCGCAGACAGGGCCCCTTGCCAGGTACAGGTGGCAATGGATCAGGGCCAATGCCCCAGGCTTACCTGCAGCCCCAGCGCCTATTCCAGCCCCGAGGCTGGCCGGCGTGGCTGCAGGGGCACGTGGCCGGTGGAGGAGGAGCTGGGAGCAGGAGTCTCAACCTCAGCACTGTTGACGTTTGGGACTGCATACTTCTTTGGGATGGGGACTGTCCTGTGCTGACAGGTTGTTTTCCCCTCATAGAGGAGGTCTCTGTTGCTAATGACACCTTTAAGCCAGGCCTGGGGGAGGGAGCCAGCCCAGGACACTTACAGCTCAGGCTGCTTCCTGCCCCTCCTCTGCAAAAGGAGAGCGGAGGGGCGAAGTCTCAGCCACCCATGGGACTCTCCGCAGTTCTGGACACCTGCGCGGGTGCCCAGGCCTCCCCAGGCTGCTGGCCAGCGCTGAGGCCCTGCCGGCGTGACCGGGCCTCACCCTCAGGATGGTCAACAGGAAGGCACTGCTATGACTCCACTGGTGTCAGGTGAGGAAACCCAGGCTCAGAGAGGTAGGGCACAAAGCTACCCAGTCAGGACGTGGCTGGGACGGGTGTAGACACTGCCTGGTCTGGCCCGGCCCGGCTCTGACCCTCTGCAGTGTGGAAGGCCGGGACCTTGAGCTCACCAGCCCAGCCCAGGCGCTGCCAAGCAAGGCCAGGTGCAAGTCATCCACCTGGAGGAGGATCTCCAGGGTGGCCATCCCGCTGCCTGTCTTCCCCGGTGGCCGGGGCCCAGGGGCAGCGAGGCGGCTCCCAAACAGCTGAGCACTGGCCACTCCGAGCCCCAGAGCCCCGGGCTGTGAGCAGGCGCGATGGCACCCAGGGCGCATGCCCTCCCTACGTCACCGTGCCAGACGGGCTCGCTGCAGAGACCCCGCCCAGTACGGCGCCCATCGGCAGGCAGGAAGAGGTCCAGCCTCGGGGTCCACCCACCTGCATGTCCTGAGCCCCTCACTGCGGCAGGGACTTCCAGTCCCGGGTCTTGCTGAATCCTCACAACCCGCCGTAGGGAGGGGCTCTACCCCCATTCCACGGACGAGGAGACTGAGCCAGAGAGGCTTGGTGAGGCAGAGGGTAGAGGCCGTCTGAACCCAGTCTTGGGACATTCCTGCCACGGCAACACGTAAGTGTCGAGAAGATGCCACGTGAATTAGAGTTGTCTCGGACACCTCCGAAGCTCCCGGTTTATATAAATCTGCAAACTGGCTCCAGGCATCGGAGAGACAGAGATGAGGCTCCCACCTGCGCTCAGTCCTCGCAGGCGGCGGGAATAGGTGTGGAAACCGAGGCTCAGAGCGTGCAAATGGAAACGCAGAACTCAAAGACACACCGGCCTTATACTGAAACTTAGGCTTCTAATTGTTCTGTTGCGTCGTCTCCCGTTTCCCCAGGGCACGTGTCGGTCCTAAACTGCCTACCAGGAAATAGCTCACTTTGGGCGGGCCTGGCCAAGTACGGAGGAAGGGTCCTCCACACAGAGAAAAGACGTAAATCCTCAATGCGGGAGACCTTTGTCCTGAGGGAACAAATTACAATGACCTCTGAGCAATGAGCTGTATCTGCACAGTCCCCCAAAACTGTGAGCAAGACCAATGACCATGACAGGGCAGCTTGCTGTTGCAGGAAGAAGAGCCCAGAAGCTATGCACAGGTATGTGCACCTACCTCCGCCCATGCACAGGTGTGCGCACCTGCCTCCACCTATGCACAGGTGTGCGCACCTGCCTCCACCCATGCACAGGTGTGCGCACCTGCCTCCACCCATGCACAGGTGTGCACTCCCACCTCTGCAAAACTAACAGCAACTGTGGCTCTAGAAAGGAGCCTGACTCTCCCAGCACCATCCTTGTGGCTGACTCAGCAGAATCTACTGCTTATTTCCAGCTGGTAATTAAGTAAAAGATGTTAACTCGGAAGCAAGAGCAGGGTCTCAAAGACCATTGCACACACCTGCCTCCCCTTACAACACACCTGCCTCCCCTTACGACACACACGTGCTTACAAAGGCCAGCAGCTGCACGAGAGAAATGGAGCAGCACTGGAAGCATTTCACGACCTGCTTGGCAGTGGAGCCACCTTTGTGTCTCCACCGCCTGTGGCCTGTGAGACCCAGACCCTAGGGACAGGCTGGCCTGGGAGAAGAGTCTGTGAGTAGACATGAAATCGGGATCCTGCATGGATTTTCTGAATAGAGAGGAAAGTCAGAAATGTCTCTTCTGTCCTCCCGTTGCAGTCACAAAGGCTGAATTCGCTTGGTGGGGTGTCCCCGCCCTGCTGTGCTGTGTAGGCGCATCTGTCACAAGTCCTCACACGTCCAGGCTACACAGCGCAGAGCAGTGGCCGTCAAGGCACCTGCCACAAGGACACAGTGGGACAGTCAGTGGAGGGACAGGCTGGCGAGGAGCGGTGAGAGCCCCGGAGCCGGGTGGCGGTGGCTGTGGTTTGCACTGTAGCACGTGAGCCCAGCACGTCACCGGGCCAGCTACGCTCACGGTCTCGAGGGGTTTTGTCGGTTTTTGATTTTTACTTCTGACTCCGTCATCTCAACCTCCTGTTACTTCGCATGACAGCAACAAGAGTCGTCATTTCAGAGATCACACCATGTAAGTATCAGAAACCCACTGAACCAGCTCGAGTGGAAGAGGGTGGGACTGGCCTGGCCCTCGCAGGACCTGGGCCTCCAGCCTCCCGCCACATCCCCTTCCTGTCCAGACACCGGCTCTGCCCCCGCCTGTCTACACCCTGCAGTCAGGTCTCCCTCTCTCTCAAAACCACCCAGCTCCTACTCCTCCTGCCTACAGCGCAGCTGCCACGAAATGATGGCCCTGGATCCACCTGACATTCCAGCCAAACACCCTTCAATTAACCCCCAGACGCCGGGCCCAACTTTATACACCTATGAAATAGACCGTGAGGACCGGTTCAGTTGGGGGAGAGGGAGAGGACAGACTCATGGGTCTCGTGGGGGTGTGGCTTGGGCAGACCTCGAAGGGCAGGTCCGGCACAGGGAGGAGGTGGCAGAACGCCCACGGGGAGGACGATGCCTGAATCTGCCCACGTCTCCCTCGCCCCCAGGCCCCACCCAGCCATGCCACAAGCATGTCCAGCAGGAGCCGGAAGCTGGGCAGACCCATACAGTGCCCCCAGCACCGCCTTGCAGCCCCCGAGCCAGGTTCTCTGGTCTCTTCCTTCTCCCTCGGACCACCCTGCCAAGTACGCCAGCTCAAGTGCACGTGTCACGTGAGGGGCTGAGATGGCAGGAGTGGCCCTAGAATCGGCATCGGACTGTGCTCAGCAGAAGGGCCTTGACTCTCCTCTGATGAATGGGACAGGAGGCTTCCCAGAGAGGGCCAGACTTCAGGAGCTGACTTGTGAGAGGCGGCATCTGGTCGGTCGGCGGAAGATGTATGGCACTTCCAGTAAGGGGTGGAGGTGAGACTTGAACCAAGGTCTTAGCAACTTTGCCCCGCTGAGCTGCGAAAGAGGACTGGCAAGCCGCCCCGGGGTCTTCGCCAAGGTTGAGGAAAATAGATTGACGCGCGGCTATGTGATTTCTGCCAGCAGCCAGGAGCCAGCTCCCTGGGACCAGGAGAGGGACGCCTGCAGGTGGGGACCAGGGTGCAGGGAGGTCTGGGCTGAGCGCCAGTGTAGGGCAAGGGCTGAGCCCAGCATGGTCCTGGGGTCTGGGCCAGGTCGGCAAGGGGCTAGAACGGTGCCTGGACGGGGCCTGGAGAGGGAGCCCTGGAGGAGCCTCCAGAAGGAGGCCAGGAACAAGGTCATGGTGAGGCAGAGGGCAGGCAGGACTGTGCCCAGAGAGCAGGCTGCTCGGGGCTGGCTCTGGGACAAGAGCCATTCTGCAAGCTGCAGGGGACGAGGGCCCGGCCCGGAGGGGGCTGCTGAGAGAAGCTGGAGGAAGACAGGTAACAGCTGTATTTCCGGTAACGCTCAAAATTAAAAGTCCTTTAGCATCGCTCCTTCTGTGGCTTGTTCCCTCCCTGCTCCCTCTCTGTGGGGCAGCTTTTTGCATCCCTTAGTCATTAGCTGTCACCATCCACCTGCCACCACTCCCAGGCCCCTGAACAAAGTGCATCTGCAACACAGAAGGCCTCAGCTAAGTGAGACTTTTCCCTCCCCAGCGCTCAGGAAGGGGGAGGCGCAAGAGAACGAGCACGTGGCAGTAGTCTATGCTCAAGAGTAATGTGGAAGTTTCCACAGGCAGCACGTGATCCCGGGCACTCTCCCGCTGACGTGTTTGGTGGAACATCACATACGGCTCTTACACATGACGCCTCTGTCAAAGTAAAAGCACAAATGAAAAAGCGAACAGACAGGTTTCTGCCACACATGTTCAAGCGTTCAGTGATTCTTTCCCCAGCCTTTGTCCTAAGCACGTTCATCTCCGTCACGTCGAGGAAGAAACTTGGGCTCAGAGAGGCCCCGAGCCCGCCCAGGAGCCACACGGCCCGAAATGGCAGGGCACCAGGTGCTTCCTGTCTGGCGCAGTTGACACCTGCCCCGGGACGGCTCCCGTGGTCCTCGCACTGTGGGAACACACCGCACATCGGCGCTACAGAACCGCTTTTGGCAAGGCAGGGTGAACTGGAATTTTCAGTCGCATTTAGAAAAATATTCACCCACAGAGAACTGGGGGTCCCAATAGGTCCGGTGCAATCGCTCACATGTGGATGCGTGTTTCTGGGTCAGGGGCCCTGACATCCTCACGCAGGTGTCTGTCTGTCCTCCACACCCACTGGTTGCTCACACAGAGATCTGCAGTCATCCTTCCCACCCACCCCCCCTCTGAAGTGGGTCGAATAATAGCATCCCCCCAAGATTCACATCTCCCTCAGAACCTCAGAGTGGGACCTTGTTTAGAAAAAGGAATGTTGCTGATGTGATGAGTTGAAATGAGACCACCCTGCATTTCGGTGGGTTCCAAATCCAATGACTGGTGTCGTTACAAGAGGAGGAGAGGACACACAGACACACACGGGCCATGTGAACATGGAGGCAGAGACTGGGGTGATGTAGCTACAAGCCCAGCAAGGCCGAGGCCACCGAAGCTGGGAGGGGCAGGACGCACCTCCCCGAGAGCCTGCAGAGGGGGCGCGGCCCTGCTGACACCTTGGTTTCAGACTTCTGGCCTCCAGGACTGCGAGAGAGTAGAGTTCTGTGTGTTGAAAGCACATGGCTGTGGTTATTTGTCATGGCAGCCCCAGGAACCGGGTACACTCTCCTTCCCCTCCCTGTGAATTCTGTCACCAAGCGGCGTGACGTGCCTCTTGCATAACTCCCGTTCCTGCACTCCAGCACCCCTGCCCGAGTGACTACAGAGACAGCCGCCCTTCTCTGCACCCACCGGCACCTCCAGCCCGTCTCCTCCAGGCGGATCTCTGCGAAATGCAAACCTAATCACATCACTCCCTACTTAAAACCTTGAACTTCTTCCCTATTGTTTTTAGGGTAAAATCCAAGTTCCTTCACATTGCTGCAAAGCCTCAGCGATGACCCCTGCCGCTCGACCTGTCAGCGAAGCATGTCGTTCTGCCCTCCCTGCCCTCCAGACAGCCAGCCCTTCCCTCCGTCCCCACATCCCGGTCCCTCCCGCGGCCCCGCACGTGCCGCGCCTGTCTGAACCGCCACCCCGCTCCTGCGCATCTCCACCTCTGCCTGCTCATCTGGGAGCATTCCTCTCTGGGAGGTCTCGGGGTAAAGCTACTTCCTCGTAGGCTCCAGCTCTGTGCCCCCAGCCCACCTCGTGCGAGGTCAGGTCTCCCTGCTAAGTGCCCTGCCACACGCTGAGTGTCCTCGCCCATGTGTCACTCTGGTGCAGTGTCTGTCTCTCCCTCAAGACTGCAAGACCCTGGGGTGAGCATGTCCTCATGGGCCGCCAGATCCCAATGCTTTGCACAGGGCCTGGCACCTGGTAGATGCAGATAGATCTGGGGTGAGAGAATGAACGAACGAACGAACGAACGAACGGTGCACATGTGCACATAGAGAGCCCCTCAAGCACAAGGTTTGTGTCTCCAGATGGTCCCCTGGGCAGCACTGGGTGCAACACACCACGAGTCCCTTTCGTGGGGTCAGGAGAAATTGATCCAGCCCAAAGCAGCCAGCAAGCAGACGAGGAGCCCGCAGCAGGCAGCACTGCCACGAGTGCTGATCACCTCGTGCACGGGGGAAGCCAGGAGAAACTTGGTTTTCACACCATCTAACTGCCGAAGCCAGTCGTGCATGCAGATCAGGTTTCCATCTGATTAGACTCCCTGAACACCCCCACCGAGAGGCAGGTCTGTCACTGCACGGCCAGCCTAGAGTCCGAGGCGCCAAGGCCACACGCATGCAGGAAATCACATGCGCTGGCCTCTCGGGGCGCAGAGAGAAGCCCTGCAGAAGCCAAAGTTGGACAATTTTCAAACGTGTTTAAGAGGATCTGGCCAAACACATTTGCGGGTACATAGTACAGCCATGGGGGGCACCAAGAACCAAGTCCTAAAACGGGGACCCTGGCAATTGTCCAGGGAGCATTAGGATCGGTCCTGTCCTCACCATAGGGAACAACTTGGAACCACACGCCTAAGGGACAGCAATCAGAGAACAGCCCAGTCCTGGAAACAGAGCTTCCTTTGCTCAAACTTCCTTAATACAGGGCGAAGTCACAGTACCTGGGTGTGTCCCCACACCTGAGCCCACTTTTCCTTCCCCTACGGGGTAAAGGGGGCCCAAAAGTTGCAACAGTCCACCATCCACTTAAAATGCTGACACTGACATTAGGAACATGAGAACCGCCCTGTGCAGAGATGCCGCCAGATCGACATCCAGGCTGCCACCACGCTCTCCTCCTCGTCTGCCAGAATTTTGGAAAAGTGAGTGAGAGCAAACAGCAAGCGCTTTCCAGAGAGGAAGGAATGACTCCTGATTTCTCTTCCTCATAAGTCTCACAGGCAGAGGCAATGACTATTGTAGAATTTCTCTGTTTAAAATAAATTGTCTAAATTAGAAACGTTTCAGAAAACAACTCCCTCTGTGGCCATCTGAGAGAACGATGTCCTCACTGTGGATACACAGCGTTTGCACACGACGAACATGCGTATGAAATCCAGGGCGTGGAGATGGGAGGGAGACAGCACTGTTTAAGGAGTTTGCCAGCCGACTGCTCCCACTGCGCAGTGGTGGGATGAGGGCATCCGTGTAGAGAGCAGAAAGGAGGAACTTGCTGATGTTGTAATGGAACTCTGGTGGCAGGTAGCAGGTGGAAGAGAGGAAGTCCCAGGCACAGAGTGAGGTTTTAACCACTGGCTACTCTTCCTTGCAGGTCTTTGCAGGAGTAAAGAAAGAACACTGAAAGACCCTCTCCTGCCAGACATGTGGTGCCTCCCACAAGAGAAAGGCAGCTGCCCTCTGAAAGTGAGAGTCTACAGTAAAAACTCAAGAGAAATCCACCCTGGACCATGAAACAACAGATGCTGGCACGGCTGCAGAGAGAAAGGAGTGCTTATACGCCGTGGGTGGGACTGCAAATTAGCACAACCCCTGTGGAGAACAGTATGGAGATTTCTCAAAGAACTAAAAGTAGAACTACCATTTGATCCAGCAATCCCACTGCTGAGTAGCTAGCCAAATGAAAAGAAGTCGTTTTAATAAAATGACATCTGCACTTGAATGTTTATTGCAGCACAATTCACAATTGTAAAGATGTGAAATCAACCCAAGTACCCATCAGGTCATGAGTGGATTAACAAAATGTGGTATAGGTACACCACAGAGTACTACTTAGCCATAAAAAAGGATGAATGAATGCCTTTTGCAGCAACTTGGAAGGAACTAGAGACCCTTATCCTAAGCCAAGTATCTCAAGAATGGAAAAACAAACACCACATGTACTGTCTAATAAATTGGAACTAACCAATGGGCACATAAGTAAACAGAGGGAAGTTAAAAGTCATTGGAAATTAAGTGGGTGGTATCGGGGAGGAGGGGAAGGGCCAAAACCCACCTAATGGGTATATAAACACTATTTGGGTGATGGGCACATTTATAGCCCTGACTCAAGCCATCTGTCGAAAATATCTGTACCCCCTTAATATTTTGAAAAGAAAAAAGAAAATGGAGGGGAGGGGAGGGGAGGGGAGGCACGAGATGATAAAAGAGAAAAGAAGAAAAGAGAGAAAAGAAAAGAGAAAAGAAAAGAAAAGAAAAGAAAAGAAAAGAAAAGAAAAGAAAAGAAATCCATCTTGGGAACTCCAGACCTTCAGCTACTTAAGGCTGGGGCAGGGAGGGCAGCTGGGAGAAACACCTGCAGGCCTCGTCCTAGGGTCAGACAGATGCCCTCCAGAGTCTGACAACACAGGAGCAGAGGGGGCTCTCCAGGGGGACCGGAAACCAAAGGGAGCTCTTTGTGACTCACATCTGCTAACCAGGCTATAGTGTTGATATAGTTTAGATATTTGTCCTTCAAATCTCATGTTGAAATTTGATCCCCATTGTTGGAGGTGGGGCCTAGTGAGACGTGTTTGGGTCATGGGGTGGATCCCTCATGAAGGGCTTGGCGACATTCTGTTGAGAAAAGCCTTGCACCCTTTCCTCTCTCTCTAGCCCTCTCTCTTGCCGTGTGATGTCAGCTCCCCTCCCGCCATGAGTAGAAGCTCCCTGAAGCCCTCACCAGAAGCAGATGCTGGCAACATGGTTCTTGTACAACCTGCAGAACTATGAGCCAAATAAACCTCTTTTCTTTATAAATTACCCCACCTCAGGCATTCCTTTATAGCAATGCAAACACACTAAGACAATGTGGTAGAAGTGTCCCAAGGTTCAGAAAGCCGGTACCTCAGATGCCAAGAACAAAGAGACCACTCAGTGCTCAGAGCTTGCGCCAGGCGAAGGGAAAACACTCACCCTTCTCTCAAAGCACTTGAAGCTGGCAATGAACTGAATCAAACTCAAGCTATGAAAAAGCCCAGACCCAGCTCTACTACAGATAAAACAGACTCAGTGCTCCAAATCAGATGACCTGAAAGGAAGGGAATATATAGTTGGCACAAAACGCCTGACATATAGCACAAAATATGAAGGCTGGAGAAGGAAAGTCAACTTGTGGTCAAAAGAGGAAATAGACAATGGCAGAAAGCCCTAACATAGCAAGCTTTTGAAATTATCAGACAGGAACTACAAAATAATTAAAATAACAATTTTAAAGAATAATGTGTGAAAGGTAGAAAACATGTCTGAAGAGATGAAAAAATGAAATACTTAGAAACTTACAAGAAATATCCAAATGGAAATGCTACAGTGAAAAATATTATGTTATTTTAAAAATTCACTAAAGAGTCTTAATGACTGACTAGGTAAAGCAAAGAAAATGACCAGTGAATGTGAAGACAGGTCTAGGAGGCTGAAAACTCCATGATGGCAACAAGCTAAATTGTAGGCCAGATAGTTTATCAGAGAGGATCAGAGGAACAGACAGCTAACAAGAGCCCTCCTGGCCAAACCTGAAAGGCTGGCCTGAAAAAATACCCTTGCAAAGGGGTTCAAATTGAATCGGATCAGACTGTAGAGGAATGTATGTCCCCTGGACATTGTCAAAAATAATAGAGCAATCATATGGCAACTAGTGAAGCCTAACAGCTTGGTGTGATATCAACAGAGGCAGATAGCTTAACAGAGAGATTTGGAGAGGAGACAGAAGAAGGAAGTCAAAGAGACATCTGCTAAAACCACTAACATCTCAGGGTGACTGTGCTCACCCCCCAAGGCTGCAATATCAGAAAAGCAACACAGAAAGCTCTTCACTGTGGGGAGATAAAAACACTAAAATAGCCTATGAGTGTCACAAGGCACATAAACAAGCAAGCAACAATGACAAGCCCAGAGGAAGCAGAAACCAGTATCCAGAGTTGCTAAAATATATTATCTAAAATGTCCAGATTTGAAAATATATATAAGATAGGTAAATACACAGGAAAGTATAACCAATACATAAGGGAAAAAAGCAGGAAACGGAAATTGTTTATGAAAGGACCCAGTTGTCAGACTTAGCAGACAAAGATTTCAAGGCACTCATTATAAATGTGTCCAAAATATTACAAATATGTTCACTCTGAAAAAGGAAATGGAAAGTATGATGGCAATCTATAATCAGAGAATGTCAGTAAAGAGAACTATTAAAATGAATCAAATGTAAATTTGAGAGTAGAAAATTACAATAATTAAAGTGGAAAATTCACTAGAGGGGATCAACAGTAGCTTTGACTTGGCAGAAGAAAGAATCATCAAACTTGAATATAGAGATTATTAAATCTGAAGAACAAAGAACAAAAATATGAAGAAAAAGAATGAAGAAAAATGAACCGAGACTGAGAGAGTTGTGGGGCATCATTAAGTGGACTAACATATGCATAACAGGAGCACCAAAATAAGAGAATAGTGGGGAAAAAGCAGAAAAAATACTCACAGTGGCTGAAATTTCTCAAATGTGGGGGGGAAAAAACCCTCATCTATACATCCAAGAAGCTCAACAAACTCCAAATAGGATAAATGCAAAGAGACCTACACCCAGACACAACAAAGTCAAAATGTTGAAAGAAAGTGACAAAGAGAAAATCTGGAAAGCACCAAGAGAAAAACAACTAGACACATACAAGAAAACCTCAATAAGACAATAAGATTAACAGCACACTCCTCATCAGAAACAATGGAGGTCAGAAGGCAATGGGATGACACATTCAAAGTGCTGAAAGAGAAAAAGCTATCAACCAAGAATCTTAGCTCCAGCAAAATTATCTTTCAAAAATGAAGGTGAATTAAAGACATTCCTAGATAGATAAAACAAGATGCATTGCTAAAAGACCTGTCTTATAAGAAAATCCAGGAAAGTTTCTGAGGCTGAAAGCAAGTGACACCAGACAATAATTCAAATCTACACACACACACACACACACACACACACACACTAAAACAAAGAGCTCCAGCAAAAGCTGGTGATGTAATTATAAAAGACAGCCTGAATGCAAATTTCTTCAGCTGTGTTCTGTTAACTGATTAAAAAAAAACAATTACATAAAATAACACACACGTGCACAGGCACACTCACACATTTGTATCACTGTGCCTGTAACATAGAAATGTAACATTTTGGACAACAACACAAAGGAAATGAGTTGGAGCAAAGCTGTTTTGGAGTAAGAGATGATGCCAGATGATAACTTGAATCTACAGGAACAAATGAAGAGAACCAGAAATGGCAAATAAAATGTTAATAGAACAGATGCTGTAAATCTATACTTTCTTTCGTTTATTCTCTCAGCTTCCTTGAAGGCATACATTTATATAAAGTAATAATTATAATTATGTGTTGTTAAGATTTGTAACATATATAGATTAGTATTATGGCAATTGTAGCACAGAAAGGGAGAGAGGAAATAATGCTATAGGGAAGTAATGTTTCCATCTTTGACTGGAATTAAGTTAGTATGATTCTGAAGTATTCTGAAGTTAATATGTATATGGCAATTTTAAGAAAATAAATTTAAAACTCATTAAATAAATTTAAATGTTACACAAAAATACTCATTTAATGGAAATGAAAGCAGTAAACAAAAACAGAAGAATAAAAAAGACATGATATATAGAAAACAAAAGGTAAAATGACAGATGCAAGCCTAACTATATCCATAATAACAATAAATGTAAAGGGATTAAATAATCCAACAAAGTTAGAGACTCTCAGACTGAATAAAAAAAACAGGTCCATCTATATGCCATCTATAAGAGACACATTTTACATTTACACATACAAACAGTTTGAAAGTGAAAGGATGGAAAAAGATACATCATGCAAACAGCAACCAAACAAAAGCTAAAGCAGCTATATTAATATCAGAACTAATACTTTAAAACTAGAGGTATAAAGAAACATTTTACAATGATTGAAGGACCAATTCATCAAGAAGGCAAAACAATGCTTAACATATATGTACCTAACAACAGAGCCCCAAGGTAATTGAAGCAAAAATGTACAGAGCTGAGAGGGAAATAACTCAAAAATAATAGTTGGAGACTTTAATAACCCATTTTCAATTATGAATAGGCAGAAGATAAAGAAAAAAATAACACTATGAATGAACTATATCATGTACTATATGACAGACATCTATAGAACACTTCACCAGCAACAGCAGAATGCATATTCTTCTCAAATGCACATGGAACATTCTCCAGGACAGATCATACGCTAAGCCATAACACAAGCCTCAATAAAGTAAAAATAATTGAAATCATAAAATGTGTGATTTATGACCACCACATTGGAATGAGATTAGAAATCTGTAAGAGAAAGAAATTTGATGAATTCACAAATATATGGAAATTAAACAACATGCTCCTAAATAACCAATGAGTCAAAGAATAAATCATAAGGAAAAATAGAAAGTATTCTGAGATAAATGAAAACAAAGAAACAACAAACCAAAACATACAGGATACAGTTTAAGAAATGCTTAAAGGGAAGCTCATGTCTATAGAATTCTATATTTAAAAAGTGAAAAATCTCAAAACAATGTTCCACCAGTAAAAAAAAAAAAAAAAAAGTAGTAAAAAGACAGTAAAAAAAGAAGAGTAAACTAAACCTAATGCCATCAGAAGGAATAAATTAATAAAGATCAGAGAAGAAATTACTGAAATAGAGAATAGAAAACAAGAGAGAAAATCAATAAAACCGAGAGTTGGTTCTATGAAGGATCAACGGTATTTATAAACCCTTAGCTACTGATGAAGGAAAAAATGAAAGACTCAAGTTATTAAAATCAGGACTGTAAGAGGGGCCGACACTACCAACCTCACAGGAACAAATGAAATTATAAGGGAACACGGTGAACACACTGCATGCCAATACGCGAAACGGACAAATCACTAGAAAGACAGAGAATACTGATTGTGGTGATGGTTGCATAACCCTGACGATATTGAAAACCATTAAAGCACCCACTTGACCTGTGTAACGTGTCTGTTATGTGAATTTTATCTCAATAAAGCTATGTGTAAAAAAATAAATTAAAAAAAAAATGTAATAAGATACCATTTTCATACCAGGCTGAACGGCAAAGTTATAAACATAAAAAACGTAACACCCACTTCTGGAAAGGACGTGAAGCAACTGGAACTCATACCACTGAGAACTGTTTGGAAGTTCTTTATCCCATTAAACACACACATACCCTGTGTTCCAGCAACTTCACTTTTATAATTTGTCCAAGAGAAATAAAAAACACATATCCACAAAAAAGACTTGTACAAGATTCCTCAGAGCAGGTTTATTCGTGTCAGCCAAAAAAACCAACACCACCATCAATGTCCACCGACCAGAGAATAGACAAATATATTATGGGCTATTCATGCAATTGAGTACTATGCAACAATAAAAAGGGACAAAACAATTCAATTATGCATCCATATATCCACACACACACTCACATACATACAGGTGGATTTCTAAAATATTATGTTCAATGAAGGCTGCCCCCCTACACACAAATGCACTCTATATGACTCTATTTATGGAAAAATCTATGGTGACAGATATATGGAAATTGGAAATGGCTCAAAGAAAAGACTAAGAAAATTTCTGGAGTGATGTGACTCTCCCCTATCTTGTATGAGAGGGTGGTTAACTTATTAACATGTTCCTCTGGCCCCCATGTTTCCTGCAAACTGGTAGGAAAACGTAAAATCTTGATCTACACTCAGTTTTAATTTTTTAGGCAAGAATCCTCCCCAATTACATATTAGGAGGCAGCTAATGTCCGGCTGTCCTACTTTCAGACAGGTGAAATGAGATCGGTTGATTCAGGTTACATCTGCCTGATCCACCCATTAAAAAATTACTCATCGATATTAACCTAGTAATGTTAATGCTCATCAATAATAATTGCCTAGACCTGTTATTTCACTGGAGGTAATTTTCTAATTCTTTCCTTCTGCCTTTATTAAGTAGAATTTTTCTATAAAGAAAACTTTCAGTCATCAACTATTTGGGTCACTCTGAAATATAAATTAAATCAAACAGGAAGGCAAAATAAAAGTTTGTTCCTTCTCCCTTTTGAGCAACTTTCAGAATAGAGGGCTGGTGCCCCAGCAATATACCATGGTGTCCAATCGTTTTTTGATGTATCATCTGGAGGCATGGATTTTCATAATTCTGATGTGTTTCAATCAACTCTAGTCATTATTCTGTTTGATATACAAGTATCCCCTCCTAGGCATCATAAAACCATTTGTTTTAATTCCCACGTTCTTTTGACATATTCCCATTAATCTCTGTTAGTTTTCTTTGCTTTCCTGCATAATAACGTATCCTAGACCAGGAATTGGTCATTTCTCCAAGGAGCTTGGCTTCCTTTTCACAGCCAATAGTATTTAACAGTATTTAGCAAGCAAAATCTGGGCAGTGGAGACCACTCATTGCAACGGGCTTTTTCATTGCTCTAGGCTTTTTCGGTAGACAGAGTTAAAAAAAAAAAAAAAAACAGATTTTAAAGAGCAAAGAATATAACGAATTAATATAGATATTTCCAATTCAAGTTGAAAATTATAGGATTTCAGGTAACTTTAAAAAATAGTATATCTTATTTCTTTTCTTTCATGCTAAGAACCTTGATTCCTAACATTACCATATTGCTTATCTGCTTTCTACAAATGATTCCCACGACAATTTCACAGTAACATGTCAATATTTTAGCTAATAATAAAACTAATGAATGAAACATAGGATTTGTTTATATTTACATAGGCATGTGTGTTCTTAAACTCTACCCCAGGGAAGATGTACAGTTAAAATACTGGGTTTTAAAGTGACTTGAAGACATTCGTTTTTCTGGGATTAAGCAACCAATTTGATACGTAATTAAGTTCCATCATTTTCTTCTGCTTTCATTCATAAGAACTGTTTTCTCTTGTAAATTTTCTGAATATGTGAAAATATCTACACATTGAAGAACTCAAAATTCTATACCGAACTACACTCATAGCGGTCTCACTTCCATATTTGTACCCACCCCCCCCCACACTGCCTTCCTCTTCTACAGGCAACGGTTTCTCTTTGCATTTGCTTCATGTTTCCAACCTTTCTTTTGAACAACCTAGAGCACCCACACGTGTGACCCCACAGTCTCCTCCTCCCTCTCGCACAAAAGGTAGTGTACCGCAGACACGGTTCTATATCCCGATTTTTTTTTCCACTCAGTGATCGCAATGGTTAATTCTATCTCTCAGCCTGACCGGGCCCCCGGGGTGCTCAGATTAAACAGCCCTCTGGCTGTGCCTGAGCAGGGGCGTGCAGATGAGATCAGCGTTGAATTGGTGGGGACTCGGCAGACTGCCCACCCCGGCGCAGGTGGGCACCACTGGCTCTGAGGGCAGCTTGCACGGGGCAAAGCAGAGGGAGGAGGAATTCACTGTCTCTCCTTTCCCTGCCTCCTGCTTGTCCCGGACCAAGGGTTAGGCCATCAGCTCTCCCGTGCTCAGGCCTTCAGACTCGGACTGGAATGACGCCTCGGGCTTTCCTGGACCTGCACCTTGCGGGCAGCAGACTGTGGGACTTCTCAGCCTCCATAATCACGCGAGTCAATTGCTCGTGTGACGCACGGGGGATTTTATATATAAAATATATACACCCCGTTAGCCGTGTTCCTCTGGGGAGCGCTGGCTGATGCAGCGGTAGCGGCACATGCCACAGCGGCACTGACAGCGACCCCCTGTGTCCTTGTTGCCACCTGATGCTCCAGTGTGTGGATATACCACTCTTCATCCAACCCAGCCACTGTTCACGAACATGTGGGCCATTCCCAACATTTTGCTATAACGAATAAAGACAAAATGAATAGCCTCGCATATGTGCTATTTTATATTTTGCCAAGATATTTTGGGATAGATTCCTAGAAGAGGGATTACTGGTTCAAAGGGTAACTATGTATGTAATTTTGCTAAATATTGCCAAATTTCCTTCCATAAGGTTTATATGGCTAGTTTGTAATGACAATATGACATAATGTTTTCATTTTAAAAATTCCTATTTTTATATTTTATATTATTATACTTAATAGACACTGGCAGGCCATTTTGGCAACTACAGAGGCAATAGTTCATAATTTACTACATACTTCAATGCTTGGTTTATTCTAGGTTCTGACATGATATTTTTACGTTACTTTAGAGAGTGCAGTCTAATGGTATGATTTCCTTTGAACAATTTCAACACACATGCACACACACACAATAAACATTCATGCATCCCATAGTCGGAATTAACAAAGATTAACATCTTGACATACCATGTTTCTCTGAAAATAAGACAGGGTCTTATATTTATTTTTTCTCAAGAAGACACCCTAGGGCTTATTTTCATGGGATGTGTTATTTTCCCCTCAAAGCCTCAGCTTGCAGCACGCACAGGATGGCCGGGACCTGACAGGGGGAGCCAACCTTGTTGGTGGGGCTGCCCGCACCTTTCCGGTCACCTCTGGGATAGTCGCTGTCACGATGGGGCAGATGAGAAGGGCTGCTCTTCTTCTTTACCGCTCCACGATGAAATGCATGGGTTGTGCAGATGCGCTGCATAGCCACGCGCATCACTAGGTCTTATTTCTGGGGCAGGGCTTCTATTGCGCAAATGCTTAGAAATCCTGCTAGGGCTTATTCTATGGGTAGCTCTTATTTTCGGGGAAACACGGTAGTTGCTTAAGATGACTTTTCTTTTTATTGGAAGAAACAAAACATTACAGGTCGACTTTAAGCCCCTACATTCACCCCAGGAGGCCCCATCACAGCCCCCAACCCTGCCACCACTGCAGAGGCAACAATACGATGAGTGATGAAATTGTGGATCCTTCCAGCTCCCGAGTTCCCACTCCTCCACTGACCACCCCCCCAACACACTATGTGTTTTTGCTATTCAAACAAACACATGGCAAACATCCCTGGATAACTCTCCTGCTACTCATGGATGCGATTTCCTCCAGGCAAAGGCTGGAGAGGCGTTTCTGGGTCATAGTGTTGTTTCTAGCTCAAGGGCATAGCGCTCTCCAAAGTGGCTGTACCCACTTAACCAACACTGGCAGCGCATAAAAGTTCTCATTTCCCCTTGGCAGCACTTGCCATGGTTATACGCTTTGAGGTTTGTCCGTCTCTCGGGTGGAAATAGTATCTCATTGTTTTAATTTGTGCTGAATGACATTGTTTTAAAACAACAGTGTCTTCCTTCAAAGAGAAAATTTACTTTCACTTGGCTTTTTAAAATTTACTTTCCCCCCCAGAGGAACAAACAACATAATGCAAGAGACAGAGGACAGCTTTGTATATTTGTTCTCATCCCTAAGAACTTAGATCTTTATGTGTGCAACCCTTCATGTAAATCTTAGGTGCAGGCAGATACACACAGCATATACTTTATTTTTAGAGAAAATGCAAGCATAACCATCAGACCCATTGGAATTTCCCCTGATTGTTTTTTGAATTGATTGTTCTGCAGACGTGTTACATTTCTTTGTTTTCTGTGTTTCACAGCAGAAACATAGATTTCTAAGAACCCTTAGAAAATATGATCAAAAATCCCTGCACATTTTATATTATATTATATTATTCTATACACAGAGCCTAGTATTTCATTCTTTATAGTTGGAATTTTTTGCTTATTTGCCAAAAGAAATAACTTTAGGGTCCTTTTATGTCTATTTCTACACCCATAAAAATAAAATACATGCACATCTATAAATTATTCATCTACATTTTGACAGATGTGCCAAATTTACCTTTTGACCTTCAGAGGGAAAAAAAACCAGGAAAGTATAAACTGCATTATGAGGGTTTTTTTCCTTATTTTTAACATGTGAAAGTGAACACTGATTGGGTGCTTGGGGACAGTTTGTGTCTTACACAGAAGGCACACTCCCAATCTATCAGCAATACTTTTAGATTACAGAAAAGATGCCACTGAATATTAACTGAGTCAAGAAATGTAAAATAATCTTCAAAATAATCAATTTGTATTGGCATCTGAGTTCTTAATTGGAATAAGCATTTCTAACTGTAACTCTAGCAGGATGATGCTTTCTAACAGGTTGAGGCACAGACAAGTTCTTCCAGCCCAAATAAAAATCAATAAAACCTCAATAAAACCCTAACTCTCCATTATATCATCACAAAATCCACCTTGCATCATTTAGCTCGCAAGTTACATCATGAAATATAAGCAGTATTTAAAGAAAGCAAGCATGGGTCTGCTGCATGCAGTTAACCCTTTGTCGAATTTGCTTTATTAATAAATGTGACTGTGTATCACATCATTAAATTATGACACATACTTTGAAAAATCCTTTTAAAAAATACATTTCTATATCTTGCACTAAATAGCATTGTTTGGCCCTAACCGTTACCATAATGTTTTCTTACAATGATTTCATAGATGACATATTTGCTATTTGTTTTTCCATATGCTTACCATAAAAATCTCACTCTCATTAGCCTCTTTTCTTTAAAATATGAAGCCAAGTCATAGAACAAAAATTCAGAAATTAACTCAAATAAAGAAGCAAGTCCCCAGCGTGTCAACTCCGGGGTGGGGGTGGGATCACTGGACTTCGGCACACTCAGCAGTCAGCCACGCCGACTCAGATGGCGCAAAGGGAACTGGCATTTCAGTGTCTACACCGCCAGTCCACTCATCCAAACACCCGCACTCCCACACAGGCACCTGAGGCCTCTCTGCTCCCAGCACCTGTCCAGGGGGGGCAGTCTCCAGCCGTCCCCTGCCCCTGCCATGGGGGAGCGGGCTGCCTGCCCTGCTCAGAGGCGGTTTCTGGAAGGGCAAGCTCGGCACTCGCTCACTCCCCCTCACACTGAATCACATCATCCCATCCATCAATTCACTAATCCAAACGTGTCCTCTTTAATCAGTGCCAAAGGGGCATGACAGTGACGGGCGCTGGCGAACTGAGGAAGCAGAGGCCCCGCATGAAGGACCGAGGTCAGCGCAAGCTGGTTGCTGGGAAGGAAAACAAGGGTATCATCCGCCCGTCAGCCAGAAGGCCAAGGCTTCCAACGCCCCTGCCCTCCTGCCCCGTTCTCTGGGATGACCGGAGTGAGCCATCCTCTTGCTGGTTAAGGGGGCACTAGGAGATTTTAAAGAACTTTTTTGAAGACTCTGATGGACTTTCTCCCCTTCCCAACAGCCAACATGCCCTTTTCTGTTCGCAGCACCTGAGTTCCCCAGGGCCACCCCTTGCCTAGTCAGACTGCTGAGATCTGATGACTGGAGTTGGGTTTTCTTCTTCACTAGTGGGAAAGAGAAACTCTCCTCCCTCCTCAAGTCTTCGGGCTGGAGCCTGGAGCCCTCGGGGACCCGGGAGGGAAGGGAGGAGCTGGCAATAGCGGTGAGCGGAGGGCCAGGCCTCGGGGTGGACGGGGAGCAAAGGCTGGTGACAGAATCAGACTCTGCATCCACTGGGCCCGAAGTCAAACTGCCCCTGGACTAGCCAAACTGTCCGTCGGTAAACAGCTTCGGCGCCAAGGCCAGCGCGGGTGGGATTCTCAGCGGCAGCAGGAGCCGTCTGCAGCTGAAAGCGTCTGGGCCGGCGCGATGAAACCTTCCCGAGGGGAAGGTGCCCAGCCTATGTCAACCACACGCTGGCCCAGAGATGCATCCCAGCACCGTCGTCCACATGAAGCGAAACCACACAGAAAGTCTCAAGGCTGGAAAGGAGGGGAAAAAGCAAACAATCCATACACCCCATTTTACAGATGAGGAAACTGAGCCAAGAAAGGCCGAGCATCGCACTGAGGTCCACCAGGGCCTGGGGCCGGGGACCCTGGCCGTGATCCCGTTTGGGAACCAGGGAGGGAGCTGGCTGTCGCGGGAGAGGACTTTCTACGGGGCGTGTGCGGCCGTCTGTGATGGAAGTACTGCCAGTTTATTTCCGGACGTGGGTGGCATGGTCGTCTAAGGGAAACGGGGACATATGGCGGAGGGGAAAGGTACGAGTAAGAACGAGGAGGACGCCCCCGTCCTCCCTACACGTGCCCCCAACCCCTTCCTGCACTCAGTCCCTGCAGATGGGCCCCCAAGCGTCCTGAGCCACCACCGCCTCGCACTGTCAGCCACCCCAGCCCTGGGCGCTCCCGCCTGTGCCCCGACTCCGCTCAGGCTTCTCCACGAGGGTCACCGACCCATGGCCAGGGCTTGCCCGGCCCCCACCCCCACATTCAAACTCCACCCCCAAGGCTTTCCCAGTACTGCTAGTTTAAAGACAAAAATCTCTTTAGCGGGCCCTGCCTGGTCCCTCCCTGGGCTCCTTCCCTCAACGTCCCCTTCTGGCTGCTCCACCAAAAACGTCCCTCCTCTGAGCACACGCGGCCTGTGCCACAGCACACGTGTGTGCATACTCAGCTACGCCCTCTCCCTGGAAGGTTCTCCCCTCCGTGTGACCAGCTGCTCAGAGTCCAGCTGGGGGTCCTGTTCCCAACGTGCGTCCTGCCCGCCAGGCCGGCGCAGTGGCGGGTGGGTGCCCGGAGCCACCTGGAGCGGATGAATGGACCCAGCGCTCCAGCCCAGCTGCAGACAGCGGCAGGAAGGACTCCGGAGCGAGCTTTGTTTCCGCCCTGCCCCATGTAATGCGCACGTGTGAGCAGATCCCCTGGTTAGGGGCCTGCCTTCCAGCCGGGGGAAAACTGATTCAACAAAAGGCAACAGTGACGATTCCGCGGAGAAAGAATTTTTACTCGTTGCTATTTTAAAGGCCACCACAGGTCATTTTAAGAAGATGTAGTCTTTTTGTGTGGTTTTTTTTTTTGTTTTTTTTAGGGGTTTATAATATCCAGGACCAACCTGATTTTTTAAAACACTCCTTGTTCACTAGTGAAACCCTTGTGCAGGGACACAGCGGAGGCCGAGCGAGACTCCAGCACTGGGGGCAGCTGCCTGGGGTGCCCAGGGCTCCGCTAACGAGCAGCGGCTGTGACAACACGCACTGCCCATCTCCGGGGACGTGGCCCTCACTCTGCCTCTCCTCCTCCGGGACCGCTGGAGTCCGGATGACTGACGGGTCTCCACAGACTGCCAGGGGCAGGGCGCTAAGATCCGTGAACTGCCCAGGGACATGGAACGAGGCTGGCGGCACAGGGAGTGGGCTGGGGGAGGGGTGGCGAGGGACCATGGTGCTGGCAGTGGGCAGGGGCCCTGGGCCCAACAGCCTCATTAAAAATACAGGGAAGGGAAGCAGGAAAGAAACGCTTTCATTCATTAATTCAAGTAATATTATTAAGCCTCCATTGCGTGCCAGGACTATGCTAGGGGCTGGGAAAGCTATTTGCATTAAAACACCATGCCACAAAACAGAAAGCCTAGTCCCTTAAAACACATTCTGGTGGTGCAGACAGGCATCTGCACACACATGGACACACACATATACAAATGTATACAGCATTATATAAATTGGTGTTTCACATGTAATATAAGCAACACTTAATTGTGCATAAGTCACATATGCCCAGGTGGTGACAAGTGTGGCCAGAAGAAGGCAAATAGGATGAGGAAGGGCCGTGGCTGGCGAGGGCCATACTTTAGCGATGGGGGCAGGAGGTTGCTCAGGGACCAAGACGCAGAGGATGAGAAGGAGCCGAGATCAGAGGGATGGCTGTTCCTGGCAGAGGAAAGAACCGAAGCAGAGGTCTCCCCTCCCTCCTTTCCCCCCCTGCCCTCCCTCCCTAGTCTACAGGAGAACTTTTGTTCATCCTAAAAATACTGAGCACTTGTTCTCTGGGCACAGGGAGGTTAACCCTGCCCTGCCTTTGGGGGACTCACCGTGCACGGAGAACCAGAGAGCAATAAAAAAAAAAAAAAAAAAACTCTGCTAAAAACACCTGCCAGTGAATCAGTAGCGACCGGGCAGGGTGAGTGACGGGAAGGGAAGCACAGGGTGCTCGGACAGCAACAGGGGAGGGCCGGGCTGCTGCAGGCAGAGGCAGGCTGGGAAGAGGCAGCCTGCGCCCCCAGCAGCCGGGGTGCACCAGGACAGACGCACGTCCGCCTGCGCCCCCAGCAGCCGGGGTGCACCAGGACAGACGCACGTCCCCCTGCGCCCCCAGCAGCCGGGGTGCACCAGGACAGACGCACGTCCCCCTGCGCCCCCAGCAGCCGGGGTGCACCAGGACAGACGCACGTCCGCCTGCGCCCCCAGCAGCCGGGGTGCACCAGGACAGACGCACGTCCCCCTGCGCCCCCAGCAGCCGGGGTGCACCAGGACACATGCACGTCCCCCTGCGCCCAGAGCAGCCGGGGTGCACCAGGACAGACGCACGTCCGCCTGCGCCCCCAGCAGCCGGGGTGCACCAGGACAGACTCACGTCCGCCTGAACCCCAAGCAGCCGGGGTGCACCAGGACACATGCACGTCCCCCTGCGCCCAGAGCAGCCGGGGTGCACCAGGACAGACGCACGCCCGCCTGCGCCCCCAGCAGCCGGGGTGCACCGGGACAGGCGCACGTCCGCCTGCGCCCCGAGCA
>VSMD01119745.1:0-47398 GCA_008750895.1 Mirza zaza | reverse complement strand
TGTTACTCCTATATGTCCACTTAGGTGTTGATCTGTTAATACCAATTTGCTGGTGAGTACATGTGGTGCTTGTTTTTCCATTCTTGAGATACTTCACTTGGTAGAATGGGTTCCAGCTGTATCCAGGAATATACAAGAGGTGCTATATCACCATTGTTTCTTAAAGCTGAGTAGTATTCCATGGTATACATATACCACATTTTATTAATCCACTCATGAATTGATGGGCACTTGGGTTGTTTCCACAGCTTTGCAATTGTGAACTGTGCTACTATAAACATTCAAGTGCATGTGTCTTTTTCATAAAGTGACTTTTGAACTTTTGGGTAGATGCCCAGTAGTGGAACTGCTGGATCAAATGGTAGATCTACTTGTATCACTTTGAGGTATCTCCATATTGCTTTCCACAGAGGTTGAACTAGTTTGCAGTCCCACCAGCAGTGTAGGAGTCTTCCTCTCTCTATGCATCCACGCCGGCATTTGTTGTTGGGGGACTTTTTGATAAAGGCCATTCTCACTGGAGTTAAGTGATATCTCACTGTGGTTTTGATTTGCATTTCCCTGATGATTAGAGATGTTGAACATTTTTTCATAATAAGATTTAATTCACCATTGTATTGCACTCACTGCAGTGTTGTTCTTCATAATGCATATGGTAGTTCTAACCTTTCTCTCTCACAAGCTGCATGCTCTTGGTCTACAAAGCTCAAAGATACTATTAAGATGAAAAAAAGCTTATACCATTTGAGGGCAGAAGCCAGCATCTAAGTGAGACCATGGAAATGAAATTTTAATATGATGGATTTTATTTCTGCTACATCAATGCCTTATTACAAGAATCAGTTCATTACAATAATAATAGGTTGTCAAAATTTGATGTTGTGAAACAGACTTGATATTGCCACTCTCTTAACAGCTTATTCATTGATTACCTTTTTACTTCCTTTCACAAAGGGAAAAATAGATGTGAGATATAGTGAACTGGCTTGGAAATAATGAAATGCCATTATTCTCTTGAACAGATACTTTTAAAAGGTCTGTTATGTCAAATGGCCTGTATATAGTGATCACATTTCTGAGTCAAAAATGTAACATGTAGTGGATACAATGGTCAACAACAGGACTGAATATTATAAATTGCTGCTGTCAGAGAAATTCTCCAGTGTATAATATACAGCATAAAATACACATAGATCTTGTGTTCAAAATCTTTACTAGCTTACTGGAGAGACAAGATACTGAGTCATGAAGCAGAGAAAACCCAAGACTTTTATGATTATTATGAATGACAACACACACAGTCTTATGTAACGTAAATATTCAGTCTTTTTTGACTAAATAAATATATTTAAAATACAAAATGTGTAGGAAAGACCATATGTGCTTTGAGACAACAGAAAAAGAGCAATGCAATTAAAATAGCATGCCTCATTTTTCAAGTCATTATAGTAGCCTGAATAATGGCCTGCAAAGATACAAAGTCCTAATCCCTGGAACCTGTAAACATTATCCTATTTGGAAAAAGGGTCTTTGCAGGTATCATTGAGTTATGGATCCTGAGATAGGAAGATTATTCTGGGTTATCTGACCTGACCCTAAAGGCAATAACAAGAGTCCTTGAAAAAGAGAAGCAGAGAGAAATTTGAACCATCTAGAAGAGAAGCCAAGGACCAGAAGGCAGAGATTGGAGTAATGTGACTACAACCCAAAGAATGCCAATAGCCCATCAGAAACTGGAAGACAGGAATAGATCCTCCCCTAGGGTCTATCTGAAGGGAGGAGGCCCTTCTCACACCTTGATTTCAGCCTGTGATACTATTTCAGACTTCTGGCCTTCAGAAGTCTTCTGTTGTCTTAAGCTATCCACTTTGTAGTTATCTGTTACATTAGTCACAGGAAAATGTAGTCATGCTTAGATTTAAATATAGTATAATTGTCTAATTATTATTCTTCAAATACATATGTTTTTCTATTTAACTAGATCTGGTAAAAAAAATAACCTAATGAGAACTTTTTTTCATATATCATAAATAGAACCAGTACTCAGGCTGATACTGAAATATGTTTTTAAGGAAAAAACCCCATCAATTAAGTTTCATAACTATTTTAAAAATTGCCAACAAAGAAATTATATGTCTCAGCTGCTATGTATGGCCATTATATTCTTAATATGGAAAATTGATTAATTCAAGCTTTCAAAATGCTTTAGCTATCTTCTGTTGCTGCCTCCATGGGGGAGTTTTCTATACCCAGTCCCCAGATGGGTATTTAAGAGATGCTGAATGAGGTCCCCATCTCTAATAGCCTCTCTAGATTTATGGTACAAGGATTTTTATAAGATACAAACACTAAGAATGAAATAGTATTAGAACAAAAATTAAAGAAATGTGAAAAGATTATTTCCAAGAAACTTACTCTGAAATTGCATTATAAGAATAGATGATGGTAGAAAAATATTGAGTTTTTCTATTATTGCCTGAGGCCTTGGGAAAACACAATTTTTAATAATCCTGTTATAATATTCCAAAGTTTTCTTTTTTACTTTCCATTACTTGACAATGAGGCTGAGAATTACCCTTCTCAATAAATGAATATTTAATATTCTTTTATTTCACAAAGCAAAAAATAGACCTGGTCATTTTACCCACAGAATCAAAGTATTGTTTAGGATTTATTTGGCAGCTGTTAAAAGTTGTAAATCAATGGAGAAGATCTAATAATATAACAGATCAGGTATTTAAAAGAACAGAAGAAAAGTTAAACACAATGTATTTTTTCTTATAAATTTTAAAAAATACATAATCAAATATTGAGTAGAATATTTTTAAATTATGATTATTTTTATATTTGATAAACTAGTTTGGAACGGTTGACAATTTCTCATCACCTAAGATGACTTTGTTATTTTAATATTTGTCCCCAAATTAATAACCCAAGCTGTTCAAAGATATGTGGGCTATTTAACTCATTTCACAATTAAAATAAAATATTGTTTGTGATAAGTAGAAAATATATTAATATGTGTTTTCCTGCATAATTTCTCCATCCTATATCATTGCTGCTAAATGGTAATTTATATTTCAAATTCCAAAAAGGCACTATACTCTATAAAAATATAACTATTAAGTGTCTTATATGTCCATTTTAATTAAAATCATATTTAAAATATGGCTTATAAAATAAGATGTTTTTTAAAGACAATATCCACCTAAATTTTTGTCAACTTTATTGAGGTATAACTTACATGCCACAAAATGTACCCATTTTAAATGTACATTTCAATAGTTTCAACAAAATCATACACCTGTGAGACTACCAGCATAAGATATAGAACATTTCTATCACCCCAATTTAATGCCCATCCCCAGCAGTAGGTAATCACTAATCTGCTATCTGTCACTCTTAATTACATTGATCTTTTATGGAGTTTCATATAATAGAGTGATACAATATGTACTCTTTTGTGTCTGGTTTATTATTTAAAGATTTAACCATGTAGTTGCATGTATCACTAGTTCATTTCTTTTCTATTGTTGAGTATTCCATTGTATAGATAGATATACCACAATTTGTTTATTCATTTATCTATTAATGAACAATTTTTGGTTGTTTCTATTTAATAGTTTGGGGCTCTTACAAATAAAGCTATGTACATTCTTGAGATAGTCTTTGTGTGGTCATATATATTCACTGGGATCACAGGGCCATATGGTAAATGCATGTTTAATTTTCTGAAAAACTGTCAAACTTCTTTCTGAAGTATTCTGAAATGTTTGTATCTGTTTGTAGTCTCACTAACAACATACGAGAGTTTCAATTGCTCCACATTCTTGCCAACATCAGCATTGTCTATCTTTAATTTTAGCCATACTACTAGCTATGTATCTCATGATTTTAATTTGCAGTTCCCTGATAAACTAATGTTACTGAGCATCTTTTTATGTGCTCATTGATCATTTATATGTCTTTTATGAAGTTCCTATTCAAATCTTTTAGAGATCATTGACTGTCCATCTTGTTGAAAGATATATACCTACACCCTAGCACAGTGTCTGCCCCAGTAGTAACTGAATGAATAACTTCTGGTCTTCCAAAATGTTATCTCATAATCTTATGAAATTTGTGCCTTAATCTAAGTTAATGGACAAAGATTCAGCCAAAAAAATTATTGGAAATGGATATCTGAGAAAGGTATAAAAAACATTAAGTGCCAACAACATGGAAATATTGAAAAGCACATCATTCTGGACTCTTTTATTATCTCACATAGACTTCTAGACTAGAAACATTGTATTTCTAAGAAAATGACTTTATAATATACGAGGAGACATGATTGCTCCAAAAGCCAAATAAACAATTTCATATCCATCTTTAACGTTACTGACTTACCATAAAAGTTGTTTATTCTCTTAAAATTATTTGCCTGTACTTGATGAACCATTCCTCTTTGTCCTGTTCTGTCACTAGCAAAACACCCGATGAAAAGAAATTTTTAAACTTGTTTCTTTAAGTTTTTAAAAAGACTAGAAACCTTGCTTTGGTGAGTAGGACTTATCATAAAGGGGGAAAGGAATAATGGAGAGAGAAAGTAATTGGAAATCATTTTTTAAAAGGATGAGTGATTATTGCTTTTAATTCAGCTTTAATAGTGTGAATTAATAATTGCTAACAACACGATGGAACATGATGAGCCCTGAAATATCTGAGTCCAAGCACCAATTTCCAGCACACTGACAATGTTACACAACACAACGGCAATGTCTGTGTTGATTTTTGAGTGGCAAGCAACACCAAACAGATTCTGGCAAACTCAAACCACAGGGAATTTATTGAAAGGATATCAGGGACTCAGAATCTCCAGAAGGTTCAAGAACGTAGGACAACAGGAACCTAGGCAACTCTGGATTGAGGAAGCAGGAAATTCAGCAGTTCTTAGTAGAAATGGTCTCATCTAGACACAATCCTGTTGAGATGAAGTGGAACGGGACCTCTAGCAGTCTCATTGTTCACACTCCAAAAATGGAGCTTCTAATTTATGTCTTAGTCTCATCCCTGCCTCTGTGACCAGGGAATGGTGGGTGCCTCACCACAGCCCTCGCAGCCTCATCCAGGGGGAATAGGAGTTAGTGTATTGTTAGAAAGGGTCATGAGCATTCAGGAAATAATCTCCACTAATGACTTCAGGGAAGTTAAATATCTCAACCCATAAAACCCAACTGAGAACATCCACCCTCCTCAACTTAAAAGGATGACATAAAATGTTCTAACTATATTACACACACACACACACACACACAGGTGCTTTGAAAACCATAAGGTAACTAGCAAATGTTAATGTTTCATTACAATGACATAAACTTAAAGGGGAAGTATGAAAACACACAGCAGAGGATGCAAACCTGAAGAAAATAAAAGCAAAAAGCTATCACAAAATGTAAAATATTGGAGCTTTTATTGGTTTTGCTCATCCTGATATAGCATCTACTTACTAGGGTGATTTTTCTTCCAAAACAACTTATGGGACTAGTGAACAGAAAAGGTCTTATCATTAAGATTTAAGTCAGTACAGTAATTATCATTGTAGTAATGGATGGAGAATATTTGTTTATTCTGAAGATCCTTTTTTGGCATGAAAAAGCATGTTTTTTTTTTCCCAAAAGGACCAAGAAATCAAATGGCTGTTCAGATGTTTCAATTCATTTTCAATTCATTGAAAAATGTATTCAAATGTGTGGAAAATCATATTTTCTAGTGGCATTTTTGTTTGTTTGTTTGCAAATTAATAGGTATCTCTTTGCCTGAGGGATAGAGTTCTTAGACAATTTATTCCTGAGAAAGGTGAAAAATCAGTCAGGTATCTAGTTAGCTAATTTCTTTTGGCCACAAATCTTGAATAATCTTCCTTTAACTTTCTCAATTGGATGATAGCAAAATAAAATAACCAAACCATTTGCAATAAAAATTTGTAACCAGAGATATATATCATAATGCATGTAATTTTTTAGAAGTTCTGAAATAAAAACAATGTGAATGTATTTAATACCACTAAACTGTATACTGAAAAATAGTCAAAATGATAAATTTTATGTCATACATATTTTGCCACAACAAAAAGAAGTTGAAATATAGTATAAAAAAAGTTCTGATATAAATCATCTCAATTTGGCTTATTTCCTTCCCATAAGTCAGACTAATGATTTTCGTTCTATAATAAAAGTCAGAATAATAACCAAGCTCTTACTTTGGTTCAGATACATATTTCAGGTATAATTCTGACACTCTGAACATTAAAGCTCCTGAGATGTATTCAACGAAATACAACAAAACTATTCTTTTAAATCAAATTATGAGTTATGTTATTAATAGTCAAATCAATCACAGTCCAATTGATTATACATTTACACTTAAAATTTTCTGCTACACTTCACTTTAAATAATTGTCATGATTTCCATATTTTAAACCTTCACAAATATTATCTACTCTTTGTGTTATGTTCCTGTTCATAAGAAGAACAGAGATCTCAGACATCACGAGGTGGGTGGTATGCATGGAAAGTCTGGCATGGAAGGGACAAGAAAAGAAGAGATGAGGGATGTCATGTGGACTTTCTCTGGTGGCCACTTCCTACCTCCAAGAGCCACCTAATTGCCCATGACTGAACATGTCTTATATAAACCCCTTCTTCTTTCAGGATGATTTTTAGGGAAGACATATAAAGCACATACTCTGAAGAGAGTAATGAAGAGAAAGGTAGTGGACTATGGCATCCTAAAATACACCACTTTGGCACAAGGATAATTTGAGCTGACGGCAATCTGATAAGCAGATATGAGAAAATCTTTTCCCTCCCCATCTTTTCGTAAAAGCAGGACATAAATTTACAATGGTGTAAATGTTTTTTCCTTCTAGGTAGGAAAAAGTTCCTCCCCAGAGATGCCTTTGGTCCCTCATCAGTATAGAGACAGCACCAGAGGACTCCATATACCTGTACTGACTGGCCTTTGTCTACCATTGGTTTCCCATATTCAGTCCTGTGTTGCTTAATGAGAAAATGTTAGGTGATTTTGTCAGTGTTTGATTATCAGAGTCCACTTACCTAAACCTAGATGGTATAGCTTACTTCCCACCTATGCTCTAGGGCAGTGGTCCCCAACCTTTTTGGCACCAGGGACCACTTTCATGGAGGTGGGGTGGTGGAGCTCAGATGGTCATGCAAGCAATGGGGAGTGGCTGTAAATACAGATGAAGCTTCGCTGCCTTGCCCACCACTCACCTCCTGAGGCCCGGTTCCTAGTTTCGTGGAAAACAATTTTTCTGTGCACAGGGGCAGGGGGAGGCGCAGAGCTCAGGCAGTGATGTGTGGCCCTGTTCCTAACAGGCCATGGTCCAGGGTGTTGGGGACCACAGCTACAGGGTCTAGCCTACTGCTCCTTGGCTACAAACCTGTATAGGATGTTACTACTGACTACTATAAGCAACTGGAACACAATGGTAAGTATCTATGTATCTAAACCTATCTAAACATAGAAAAGGGACAGTAAAAACACAGTATTATAATCTCACAGGACCACTGTTGGATATGCTGTTTATCATTGACTGAAACATCATTATAGGCAAATGACTGTATTTGCCTTCCCACAATCTGCCACCCCTAGAGAATGAAAGTCCTCTCCTTTGTCTTGTGACTGCTCTAAAAATGTGTTGTTCTTTGTCGAAGGTGCTATATAAGCCAGAGTTCTAAGCTAGCTCTTTGAGAGCTCCTCTTTCCCTTAGTTCTCTCCCAAGCATATATGAAATATACATGTTAGTAAATTTGTTCATTTTAATCTTAATCTGTCTTTTGTTATAGGTGTTTCAGACGAGAACTTAGAAGGGTAGAGGGACAATGAGTTTTCCTCCTGTATGGTAGCAAGTATCACAGAAGTACAATAATATGACTACCAACTTATGAAGAAGGCATGGCTATTCTGACATCATACTGAAAGGAAAATATGAAAAACGAATCAGCATCTTAGATGCTGAAGGAAAATGTGACAGGTTATCTATATAGTTATAAACAGATCCAGAAAGCAATACCATCTGTGTGTGTTATTCAGGACAATGGTTTTCTCCTTTGGCTGGGGACAATTCTACCTTTGAGACCCCTCTATTTTTATGCATTACTGGGTTAGGTCTAATGGCAAAGGGTTTTGATTCCTTGTCCATATACCTAATTTCCTAAGGAATCCAAGACACATTTTATGAAAACCTGGGGTTTCACCAAATATAGTTCGAAAATCACTACCTCTTTGTACTTCAGAGATAACATAATTTGATGGATCTTTCTAGTAGTATACATCTAAAGATGTCCAAATAAGCTAAAAACATTTCCAGGATCACTAAAATTTAAAAAGGACTCCAAATGGGACACATTTGGCTGAACTCATGCCATATTGCTATGCTTGGTTTCTTAGAAACAGCCTTTGAAAATTAGTCAGCTGATAAAACACACACATTATTTGATATTTTCCAGTATCTCGGAACCTTCGGGACAACTATATGTTATAGCAATTCAGATACCTTTTTGCTCAGTGGAAATTTAAGAATAATTTCTAAACCTTTGAACTTATCGGCTCACCACACACACTCAGTAAGATAGGTGACTTTTAAGAGACCCCACACTCATATTATTAATGCTACAGCAAGACACAATACCTACAAAGCAAAACCTGCTCTAAGTCTCAAGCCCAGTAAACTGACAAATGTATTCTATGACGATCCCCTATATAGCTGATTATTAAGAGTTTCGTTCAGTTCCTAACACTTCCATTTTAGTCTACCAATGTTTGCTCAAAGAAAAATTCTAGAGAAAACTCCATTTCCTGCTGTGAGCAAGTTGCTTTCATTAACATTAAATTCACTTCTTTTGTTTGTAGCAGATTTTTGCTTTTTGACAGATAACTTTAAACCAAAGCATTATAAGAAATATACTAATAGGAAAGATCCATTAAAGGCTAGGAAATCCTTAAACAGAAATTTGTTTATAAACTCTCCCTTCCAGAAACCAACCAAAATTTGCCATTTTTGTTTTCAAGGTTCACCTACCTTAAGACTATTTCATAATGACCCGCCTACAGGAGAAGCAAACATCCCATCAAAGCAATGAAGAAAGCTTGCATTTTCTGAGTAACTATTCCTTTGTTTTCTGAGAGTAATTTACTGTCGCTGTTCTCTATAAAAACAGTCTTCCTGAACTAAAGCCTAGCACCATGAAAGCAGTTTAAGTTTGTTTTCCCTCAATATTTTATGCTCATTACTGAACATTTGTGGATAGAAAATATTATCTATGTTCTTCTAGAAATAAAAACAAAACAATGTCCATTAGACCAGTTTGGACATATGAAATTTAAGAATATATATATTTCTAAGAAATCTAAAAGGATGATTCAGGATATTAACATTGTAGAAAGGTAACAATTTTGCCTACTCCCTTTAATAAAACCTCTCCTATTTATAACAGTTTATTTTTCCTAAATGTTAGCCTCAGTGTCCAATGTCATAACACAAAGGAGCAATATTTTCTTAATGAGGCTAAAATTATTCAAATATCAACCAAGCGTTGGTGGAACTAAACTACCTCCTTCATCTGCTTTTCTAACAAATTCAAGAATGTACCCACCTTGTAAGGGACAGGTTGACAAAGGTGACTGAACGAAACCAGGCTGGCTGAGCTTCTAGACCTTGACTGCTTCCAACTGTAGCAAGCATAGTTCAGCACTTTTCTGACATTCCAGGATCAGCTTTCGGTTTCCACTCAAAGCTCAAATTATTCAGGTTCTTAACATGCCTTGAAGACTGTCTTCAACATTACAAAGTCATAAGGTTCCTCCCAAATAATTCAGCACACATTTGGTCTTCTGTGAAGACCATTTCTTCACTGCTTTATACCCAAATTTAGCAATTCTAGGTTTTGATATGCATTTGTGTTCATATATCTGTCAGGAACTATCATTTGGTACCTTACAGCAAATTCATTTTTTTCTACCAACTTTCTAAAATAGATCTGGGTTCAAATTCCCACTTTTTTCAGCTACAACATTTCAAAAAACTCATATCGGCCACATGTATGGTCAAGGCAGTCTGCTAGGTGTCAGTTCTATGCAGATAAATTAGACATGTTCTCCTTCTCCACCAAGTCAAGGAGAGAAAGAAACAACAGGTTAAATAATGTAAATATAAGCAATAGAATAAAACAGGATATAGTTAGTTGCAAATATTATTGACAATGTTAGGTCTCTTCTGGTTTCCTCTTCTTTTCAGAGTCTCTTTGCATTTTTGTATAATTTTATTTTATAGAGGACCCTCTGGCCTTCTGAGTTGGTATTTTACAGATGTCCCCTCTCTCCCCCATCACCATTCTCTCCCTCTAGATGGTATCGATCCTTTGGCACACAAACATTCCTCACTTCAATGACACCTCATGCCTCAATGACAAGTGACCTCACCTGTCATTCATTCCTCAGTCTACTCCTATCCAGTTCTGTTCCCATTACTATATTAAAACTGCTCCTGAAAAATTCACAAAGAATTCAAGTTGGCGGCTATAATGGACTCTTGAATATCTTTATCTTTTTCTTGAAACCTATCTCAGTAGCATTCAACCCTCTTAATTGTGTCTCCTTTTCTAAAAGCCCTCCACTCTCGGTCTCTGTAGCATAATTACCTACACGTATCTCTGGCTGTTCTTTCTCTGTTTCCTTGGATGGCCCTTCTACTAAACAGATGCACAGGGCTCTTTCCTGGACGCCCTTATTGTCTATGTACTGTCATCTTAATTAACACCATTTATTCCCAGGATTTAATACTATCTATAAACTGATAACACGCAGATTCTCTCTCACTGATATTCCTTTGGGTTCCAGTCACATATATTCAACTCACCAACCTGATACCACCATCTCAAAATCAGCACGTTAAAAACTGAGCTCTTGACTTTCCTCCAAAGTCTGTTTCTCCCCAGGTCTTCATAATTTCTGTAAATATTACCACCCACCCAGTTGCTCAAGCCAGAAACTTGGGATCATTCTTGATTCATCTGCCTCTATTAAAGCCCACATGCAGCCTAACTGCAAATTCATTTGCTCCCACCACCAAAATACAGTAGAAAATCAATTTCTTCCCCTATCCAATGCCACCAGCCACGGTCCAGGCCACCATCATTTCTCAACAGGTTTTCCCACAATAACCTCTCCCTTCCTCTCGTGTCCCTCTTCCAACTATTGTCGACACAAAATATCTGGAGAGATTCCAGCAATATCCATCAGCTCCCCTCATTCTTTCATTCAAAAGTCTTTGATACTTTCCCACCATGCTTAGAACAAAATCCAGACTTCTTACTTTGACCCATGAAGGGCTACATAACCTGGCTCTATGTCCCTCCCTAAATTGATCTCCCAGCACTCTTCACCTAAATCTTTGACTCCAGCCTATTGGTCTTCTCTTAGTGTCTCAGACTCACCACAGTTTTTCTGTTTAAGAGGCTTTGCACGTGCTGTTCTCTCCACCTGGAATGTGCTTCCTATGGCGGGATTTTCCTCCACCCTTGGAATGTAACAGCTTCAATGTCACCTCTTCAGAGAGGCTTTCCCTGGCCTCCCTCTACAATCATACCCCTTTGCTAGTTATTTTATGCCATCGCACTTTGTATTTCACAGTTACGTTTTCATCTACTTGTTCATTGGCTGTGTCTCTCACTAGACCCTGATCTGCACAAGGACCCAGGTGAGCCCAGCACCTAGGACACTGCCCAGCACAGGGGTGGGGAACCTGCGGCCTTGGGTCCACATGTGGCCCTCTGGATTCTTGAATGCAGCCTTTTGACTAAATCCAAATTTCACAGAACAAATCCTTTTAATAAAGGCCCTAGCAGATTTTAGGCAATCAACAAACATTTATTTAATGAGCTGGTCAGCTTTATATATGAGAAATGACACCATACTGGGGAAATCAATAACCTCTCCGGACCGATCAACTCTTTTTTTATTTAGGATTTGAGGTTTTTTATTGTCTGCCATATACCATGCACTTCCATTGGGACTTTTGCATATCACCTAACTTGTTTTTATCAAATTGTCCGGGTAACGATTATTCTCCAAACCATACATATGAAGAAACTGAGGAGCAACAAGGGAATGTAAGTCACTCATGATGATACACAGTGTCCGGGATGGAATTCAAATCTAGCTCTAACTCCAAATCTTTTGAAGCTCTCTTGATTATACCCAGAGCTGTCTTCCTAGGCATGAGACCTGTTTAACTGCACAGAGCCCCACACTTTCATGTTTTGCTATTGCATCTTGAAATTCTTAATCATTTCTGAATGTGGGGCCTTGAATTTTCATTTTGCACTGGACCCCACAAATGCTGTAGCTGCTTCACAGATTTCACTGCAAAGAGCTTCCTAAACTTTATTGCCACTAGCTTGGCATTTTCTTTCTCAGAAGAATTTGGGATCTAAGAAAAGAGTGATTTACCACTGTATTCACAGTTGTAAAGCACTTATTAAAGTGTTAAGGCAAAAAAATTTCCAGAGCTAATCCCAAAGGTAATTTTCTATTTCTTTTTCTCTGTCTCGAGAAATGTCTGCTTATCTCCTTTTTATGTCTGCCATTAAATCTGATCTCATCCTTGAATAAAAGATTACCTCCCCACCTGCACTCTTTCCAAGTCCGTCAAACTAGATTATTTCAGATGTTAATAGTCACCTAACAAAAGGCTTTGTGTAATGCACCATTGCCCCTGGTTAGCCCATTATTCACAAACTCACTGAAACCACAAACAACCGAATCGATTAATTAAAGCTTAGAGCAATAATGTTGCCTTACTCCTTGTAATTTTTTTCTCTTCAGTGGCCAATGATTCTAATCCTATACCATGGAGTCTACCAGGTTCCTGTGAACGAAAGTGATGATATTCATCTCTCCTCTAATTTCCAAGTCTTACCTTGAAGGTCTTAAAAGTCGATGGTTCTCAAAGTGTCATGCCCAGACCGGGAGCAGCAGAAGCATTACCTGAGCACTTATTAAAAATGAAAATTCTCAGACCGTGCCTCAGCTCTGTTTATTTAGGAATCCTAGAGGGCGGGGCCTTGCCACCTGTGATTTAACATGCCCCCCAGGTGCTTCTGATATATGCTAACACTGAGAACCACCAGGATAGAGAATAGTTATTTAAATAGTATTGTCCTAATTTGAGTTATCATCCAAATCACCTGGCTATCTTTTCAAACTATAGTTTGCCCAGCCCTACTATAGAAATCAAAAGTCCACAGGTATGGTTTGGTCCATCCTGTAGTCTGCATTTCTCAACAGTTCCCCAGGTGGAAAATTCGAGCAACTTATATGATTGCTAAGTTATCCATTCAGATGGCCAGCAGGTGTGGGAACCCTCCTCCAATGGAGCGGCTGTTTAAAATCAGTTACACATTTTGATGAACAGTTTACTATTTCATCATTGAATTCCTTAAGAATTTCTGGATTTTGTTGTTTTGGGGGATTCTGTGTGTATGTGTTTATATTAGCAATGAGTCTCTACCAAGCTTCACAAATGTAATCTAAAACTACTTGTTCTGATGCTTCTCACATGTTTTAGCAGCCGATTTGCAGTGATACTAACCTAAAAACCTTGCTTAGTGAAAAACACAAAATATACACATTTTAAAAATACCAATAGAAACAACCAAATTTATACTCTCTTGTGACTCCTGTTCACCCTTAAATACATATTGGTTAAATTATAATCATCGAGTTGCTCCAGATTTCAAGAATTGGCTTCTCGGCTTGGTTTAATACAGGCGTTCTCAAACTACGGCCCGCGGGCCACATGTGGGCCGCCTAGCACATTTATCTGGCCCTCCGGGTGTTTTTGCCACCACTGCCTGTCCTTAAGCTGCCGACTCATCCCAGGCCAACAGTGCGCACTCTCCAACAGTCTGAGGGACAGTGAACTGGCCCCCTGTTTAAAAAGTTTGAGGACCCCTGGATAGAAAGAAACTTTTCAACCAGATTTAAAGAGTGTTTTATTGAGGACCTAATCTTTGCTTAATACTGTACCTCATTGGTTAATCCCATGTTTGTCCATTGGCCGGAGGGAAATTCAAATGAGAAAATACTTTGACTAAAAGTCGATCTTCACCATCCTCCTCTACTCATTCCTCCCCAATTTCCTTTTATATTCTTCAGAGGGATAGGAGTAAATATTTTTTCCTAATAGCTCCTCCATCAACCTTTTGCCATATTTCAGGAAACTTATGGGTAAAATGATAATAATAATAAAAGAATTATTGCTCTACATTTCCTTCTTTTCCCTCTATTCTTAAGACTACAGAACATAAAGCCAGGCAGTCTAATTTCAAACCTAAACTCCATGATATTGGGCAAGTTACTTGATATATCTGTGCCTTAATTTACTTACCTATAAAATGAGTATAATGAGATTGTGATGAGGAATAAATTTTTCGATATATGTAAATCTCACAGAACAGTTTCTGGTACATAGAGTTCAATGTGTATAGCTATTACTAACATTCCCACGTCACTGCTCTTTTTAGTTTAATCTTCTCTTTGCAGTTTGAATTTGCAAATACACAGCTTCCAGTCTCTTAGAACCAAAACCATGTCATTCTGCCTTTAATGGAAAAATCTGTGATCCTTTTTTTGATTTTCTACAATACATACAGTATATTGCAAAGCCTAGAGTTGTTTTTAACTCCCTGTGTTCTTCTCTAGTTGCTATGCAGCCCCCTAATTCGTAGTTGAGGGAAGCATTGTGCACATAAGTTTGGAGTCAGATAGACTTGGGTTCAAATCTTTCTCTTCTATCCTTCACCTCTAGGATGACTGTTACAGACTCTTTGGCTTTCTTATTGTTCCTCAAATACACCAGGCATGCTCCTGCCTCAGGACAGTTGTACTTGCTATTTGTACTTGTACTCTCTGCCTGGAATGTTCTTCCCCTCAGCTGGTATCTCCATGGCTTGTTCTCTCACTTCCTTCTCACATCTCCCTAGTGGCACCAATTAGAGAGGCTCTCTTTCTAACTGACATGGTGCTCTCTTTCATTCTCTAGCTCCCTGTCTTGCCTTTTTTTTTTCTCATAACACTTATAATCACTAGGCATTTTATTATATATTTGCTTTCCTCTGTATATTCTGCTGTCCTTCCACTCCAGCATAAACTCCAGGAGGGCTAGAACTCAGTAAGATGAAAATGACACCTACTTAATCAGGTTGTTTTGTGGACCAAATGAGATGACACATATAAAATGTGAAACCTTTGTAAATATCAAAAAAGCTTAACCAAATGCTGAGCATACAGCAAATGTTCAATTTTTCCCCCTTTTCTCGTAATAAATGAAGAGGGCTGACCCTACTGATCAGCTGAACTTGCTTCTCTTATATACCTACCGCCACTGTCATTCTCACAATCAGAGTCTCAGAGACCTGAGAAGGATGGATGGAAACTCTTCAATTTCATGGTCACTACTTAGATTAGTAGCAAAAGACAGCATGCCCTAATTACTTTAAATACACTTGGTTGTGGATATGCAGACATGTACTTTTTATGAGCATACAGAGTGAAAAATTAAATGTGAATAGTTGTGAAAAGGGATATTTTTGATTAAGTGATTTTCTAGTTAATCAACTTTTTTCACTCATTGTTATTGAACATCGCTCTTTCTGAATGCAATTCAATTTATTGCCTTAGTAAGTAGAAAGCATAGAATATAAAGCCACCTTTCTCTTATGACCGAGTACTCTATCTTGGCTGAGGGTCATTGTTACGAACACCAATTCCCATTTGATATCATCAAAGATATTGCAGCTGTAGCATACTGGCCTGACTCTATTCTAGTCTTGAGACAAATCAAGGTAATGACTTTTTCAAATTAACCTCTCAATGAAGACTCTTATTTGTTTCTTATTTGTTGCATTTTTTAATATTAGATATCTTGTGCATGCATGCACACTCTCTCTCTCTCTCTCTCACACACACACACACACACACACACACATACACAAAGAGAATCTATTTAACCAGGGTTCCACACTTAAGTTTCACTTGATGAATTTAAAGTTTTCTAGATCTGGTTTTGATTGACATCACATAAGGAAATAACCACGGTTTACCTGAAACTTGAAAGGATAAGTAAATGATTCGGCATATTAAAAATGATAAAGGAAATAAAGTCTTAAGGTCATGTAAATACATTCATTTTGTCCTTTTCTGACTGATAAAAAAAAAAAAAACAATAGCATTTTTTTTCTTTTTCCATTCAATAGCTTTTTCCTGAAACCAAGTTGCTTGAAGGACTGCTGACAATATAGTTTCATTGCTTTCATTATTTATAATAGTACCACCTTGACTTAGTCTCACCATTCATAGTGATCTTTAAGCCACCTTCAAGAACAAATCACCTTTGTGAGGGAAAAGATTTCATAAAGTTTGCTTATACTCTTTTAATCATCCTACCTCTAACTCACAAGTCAGCAGAGTATTGACAAAAAATTAAAAGAATTCTATCTCTACCATTTCCCGGCTGACCCTGGTTAGAACTGACTTCACTTCTTAAGATATTTCTTCTATAATTTGGGCATCCAAATAAAACCTATCTTAGAATGATGTTGAGAAGATTACACAAGAGATCACTGAAAAGGCCTGGTGTTTAGAAATGTCAAACATTTTTTTGACATTATGCTCATTTTCCTCCCTTCCTTCAACCTCTCTCTGTCCAGGATATGAAATACCTAAGTCTAGAGTAATTCTATTATGTTCTTCATTTACTCTACACACAATTACTGAGTTTCCACCATATTCCATGCACTGAGCAGGATTTGGGAAAACACTGATGAATAAAATATAATCCTTTTCCTGAAGGAGTTCCTAAACCAAAAGAACAGATTATTCTCTACAAACATACAAGATTATGTTTGACAATCAGACATTTTCCCCAGGAAGAAGAAATAATGTCCACCCTTCTAGAGGTTATACAATGTATATGATTCACAAACTACACAGTAATATAATATCCTGTGAATTACCTCACTGTACTACACGTAGGTGATGGAGACAGGCGACTGGGCTGGTATGATAACATCACAGTCCTGTATCGATCATACCAGCCCAGTCGTCTGTCTCCATCGCTGAACCCAAAGGCACCAGGTATACAAGATACAGTATGATTGAAACAAAAAGTGTTTTCCCTCCCCAAACTGTATTTAATGGGCAATAAGACAAAAGTAGGACTTAGCCATTGCTTATCTCTGGTTCCTTCTGCGTTCGTCTTTCATAGTCTATTCATCTGGAGGGTTCTTAATAACATGAATTAAGCTCTTGTTTTAGTTACTGTTACCACTGCATTCTATAGTTACATCCACTAACTTGGTGACCCTCTAAAGCAAAGGGTTCTTTTTTGTAGCTGTAAGCCGGATCACTCCTACTTTCCCCTAGGCCCTGGTAATTTGAATCAGTATTGTTTATCATTTAAAGAAAACTAATTTCACTTAGTGCTGGGGTATCTAACACTTTTAAAATGCTTAAAAACTCGTATTTCTTTCCCATAACATGGATGCTGATAACTCAGAACAAAGGAAAGCAATGTTAAAACCTATCTTTTTGTTCGAGAAGTGTGTTTCCAGGGAAGGATGACTTTGTAATATGAAACCCAAATAAATGGGAGTAGATCTTATCCCTACCCTGGGCAATGGGTTGGTGATAGCAAATGTCAGGTCCAGTTACACTCCTTCCTCATGATAAATATTTAAGGGCTTCTTTTATGAAAGACTTTATAAAGTCCACAAAAAAATACAATGAGTAGAGTTTACTCACCAATTACCTTAAACTAAATCACATATACAAGTTGTAATAGTGATACTAATAATATAGAGTTATAACCACAGTAAAAGCTTTAGTCAGGGATGATAAAGGGAAATGTCTCTATCTCAAGTCAGGGGCCATGTCTGTTACCTTCATCTTGGTTCTTCTGCCGTGCTAGGAAGCTAATCTTCCGCTCTCCATAGTTCCTGTTGCATGCTTCCCTGGCACTTCTTTGCAGCCATGAGTGACCAGTTGGAGAATTTCTGAGCTGCATATCCAACTATGTGCATAGAGTCTCCAACAGTTGTATATGTACAAATAAAGCTGTTTGTTTTTCCCTAATTCTGAACAAGCACTGGGATTTCGAGTTCAAAACTTTCCCCAGTATACAAATGACTGTTGTAGACACACAACCCAGGAATACTTTCTACAAAGGCTGTAGGCAGAAGGGCTTTATAGCCTCCTCTGACTTTTGACAGGAAGGTAGCAGCTCCAGGCCAGAGTGCCTCTCACTTCCTCACTCACTGCTCTCCTAACATTGAGGCCTCAGGCATCTTGGAAATTTTCTCAATTTCACCATAGAATTTCTCCCAAAATTTATATGGTGAAACCTAATCCCCAAGGTGATGGTTTTAGGAGATGGGGTTTTAGGGAGGTGATTAGGCTGTAGGAGTGGAGCCCTCATGCATGAGATTAGTGCACTTACTATAAAAGAGACACCAGAGAGCTAGCTAGCCCCTGCCACCCTGTGTGGACCTAGCAAAAAGATTGCCACCTAAGAAGCAGACTCTTACCAGACTCCAAATCTGCTGGTACCTTCATCTTGGGCTTGGTGGCTTCCAGAAAGGTAAGAAATAAATTTTTATTGTTTATAAACCACCCAGTCTATGTTATTTTTGTTATAGGAATCTTAGTGGCCTAAAACACATCCTCTGTGACCAACTTTCCAGGGAAAACAAGCTACTTGCTACTTCCCTGAAGTTGTATAGTTTAATTTTTCAAAGCCCAATGAGGTGTGGCTTAGGCAATCAGAGTAGGCCAGCTAGAAAATCATTAACTATTGGTTCAAAGACATACTACTCTCTTTGGAATAACTGCTTCTTCAGTTACATTCCCAGTAATTTAGTTTTTCAGGTCAGAATTGCCTAGACTTCCTTACAAGACCATACTTCCTTAAAATAGGGATTTTTTTTTTTAAAAAAAGAAAGTTTCTCACTTTATTTGACCTTAACATTTTGAAGACTCAATTATTGTTATGTCCTCACTAAGTGCTAATTATTCACTCTTCTTTATTAATAGTGATTTATAATAATTATCTACTGTTATCTATGGAGTCAAGGAGGCAAGCACTTTGATGAAAAATCAGATGTCCTCAAATAACAGGAAAAAAAAATGGTAAGAGCCCTATTAAAAATGTGATTGTCATTCAAAATTTCAAGTGAAGGAAAAGAAGAAAAGATACCAGTAAGATATTTACAAACTAGTAAAAATTTCAGTTTGCAACATCTATATAGAAGATATTAAATAAAAATATCCAAAAAATTATTTTACTTGTATAGCTTCAATTCAGTGAATCAGAAACTGAAAATTACATCATTTGTTCACCTGTAATTAATTAGTTTTCTCACTTACTTGACCAGTCTTATCAAACTTTTTAGCAGACTAACAATATTATTAATACAAATTTAGTATACTTATGAATCATATAATCATAATATGTAATATATATAATTGGTAATTAATACACTTATATCTCATTATATACCAAATTATAGTTTCATCCCTCCCTCCTATAGCAAGTAAGTCTTTCAGAAGTCTTTTTCACATTCCTTTCTCCTGTGGCATTTTACCACATTTATGTAAATGTACATATGCCAGTTTGTACTCCCATAATATTCTGAATTTAAAAAAGAAGAAAAAGAAAAAATCATATAGTAAACTTTTATTCATGCTTTAAAAAAAAAATGTACATAGCACTCTGGGAGGCCGAGGTGGTAGGATTGCTTGAGCTCAGGAGTTCGAGACCAGCCTGAGCAAGAGTGAGACCCTGTCCCTACTGCAAATAGAAAAAATTAGCCAGTCAACTAAAAATGAAACAAAAAACTAGCCAGGCATGTGGCCCATGCCCATAGTCCCAGCTACTCAGGAGGCTGAGGCAGAAGGATCACTTGAGCCCAGGAGTTTGAGGTTGCTGTGAGGTAGGCTGATGCCACAGCACTCACTCTAGCCCAGGCAACAAAGTGAGACTCTGTGTCAAAAAAAAAAAAAAAATGTACATAGACTCAAATCTACTGAATATCTACTAGGAAGAAAAGTGATGTCCACTTCTATAGCCATTACTATAAATTCAGCACTCAGAAAACAAGAGTTCAATGAACTTCATCAATTCTGTTGCCTTGTCTGCCAGGAGAATCCTGTTCCGAAACATGAGTATTTATCATGCATTTAAGGACACCTTAGAAAGGCTCTTTCTCTACCATCTCCCTAACCAGTAAAGGGTTAACAAACCAAAGAGTAATATCTTAATGCCTGTGGTAGGCAGAATAATTGCCTCCCAAAGAGGTCTACATCCTAATCCCCAGAACCTGTGAATATGTTACTTTACATGGCAAAGGGGAATTAAGGTTGCAGATAAAATTAAGGTTCTTAATCATCTAACCTTAAAATAAAGAGATGATTCTGGATTATCCAGGTGGGCCCAATGTAATCATAAGGGTCCTTAATGTAGAAGAGATAAACTGAAAAGGAGAACCAGAGAAAGCAATGTGATGTAAGCAGGGCCAACAAGATGCACATTTTCTGCCTTTGAAAATAGAGGGAGGAGACCCAGAGCCAAGGAATGTGAGTGGCTTCTAGGAGCTGGAAAAGGCAAGTAAATAGATTTTCCCCTTAGAGACCACAGAAAGGAACACAGCCCTGCTGACACCCTGATTTTCAGTGCAGTGAAATGCACATCAGACCTCTGTACTACAGAACTGTAAGACAGGAAGTTCATGTTACTTTAAGCCACTAAGATTGTGGTAATTCTTTAGGGGAGCAGTGGAAACCTAACACAATGCCCAACACTTTTTAAAATTCTGAAAGCAAAATCTTTAATACACAAATAGTTTGACAATATATTTTTTCGTACTCTATTTCTTAATGACACTTTAATTGGCCTCTGCAATTAATGGACTAAACATTTCTTGCTAGTTAACTAAACACAATGACCCAATTAAAATCTGAGGCTTGACAAAATGCTGACAGATCAATGCCACCAAAGAGCTCCTATTATTATTAGGTTCATTTTTTAAAAAACTATCTCTTTCAAGCATTTATCTTGACTTTACTGCATGAATTATAACTCAGGGTAAGCAAAGAGTTGATGAAGGTGATTCAAGTTTGTAAAAACATTTTAGCTAATAAATGAGAAAGGAAAGACATAATTATAATATCAATATTTTACACTGACCAAATAAAATAACAGATGTTGGCCAGGGACCAGCAAACTCCAAGCAAGGGCCGGATCCAGACTATTGCCTGTTTTTCATAGCCTGGGAGCTAAGAATGATTTTTGCATTTTTACATTCTTAAATGGCTAAAAAAAAAAACCTAAATGAAAATTATTTTATAACACATAAAAATCATATGAAATTCAAATTTCAGTGTTTATAAATAAATATGTTTTATTGGAACACAGCCATGCCTATTTATTTACATAATGTTTACGGGTGCTTTCAAGCTGTAACAGCAGAATTTAGTGGTTGTAAGAGACCTTATGGCACACAAAACCTAAAACATTTACTATTTGGCCCTTAGCAGAAAAAATGTGCTGACTCCTGCTCTAAGCAATGATCCTCAGTGATAGGTAATACCCAAGATAAGAGGCAACCAGAATACCTATGAAATATCACTGCCAAAAAAATCTAATTAAAACCTAGGCTTCTGGTTAAATTACCAGTTCATAGGAAATACAATGGACAGAAGAACATGTGAGATGAGACCATTGGAATATATTCAGAAAAATACAAAATTTGGGAAACTGTGCAGGATAAATACATTTCTCTGACAAATCTCAAGAGGGAAAGAAAAAGAGATCAGAAGAGAGAAACCGTAGACTGAAATGGACAATTATAAAGTGTCAATTACAATTGGATTCTGATTCAAAGAGGGTAAAAAGAATTATGAAATAATAAAAGAAATGTGATCCTAACTTAATATCTGAAGGTATTAAGGAATTATTAATTTGCTGAAATTTCATAATATTATTACAGCTTTGTTTAAGAAGGAGTCCTTATCTTTCAAATATTTTTAGATGAAAGTGATTTATTAATAATATCTGGGATTTGCTTGCAAATAATCTAGTGGGGAAGGAAGAAATGGAAAATAGGAGCACAAATTACATGATTGATTTCTCATGATCAAATCAGGATTGAAGCTGGGTTATGGCTTTATTATACTATTCCCTCTACTTTTGTATGTGTTTGAAATATTCTATCATAAAAGTATCTTAAAATATATTCTTTCCAAAGTCCTTAAGCTTCATGAAGAGAATAGTTTTATGATGATAATCTAATTTCAAAACATAAACTCAATAATAAAAATATCAAAAGCAAAGAGTATTTTATATTTCAATATAGTATAGATTTTACATTTTAGTTCCAAAAAATGTCAATAAATTACCTTCAGTGAAAACATAGAAGAATGGACATTTCAAGGACTGGGATCTGCTGTGAAAAATAATCATCTTGGAGACAAAAAGCTGATTTTATTTTCCAAAGTACTTTCAAAACCAGTCCAATGCAAACAATCATCAGTCTTGCATTACATTTTGGTTTTAATCAACAACATTCTAATTTCAGAAAAATTAAAGGCCACAAGCAACATTTCCCTATCAAGAAAGGGCAAACTCTGATATTCGTTGTAACACCTCTAGTAAACATCTATAGTTAGGTAACTGTTTCCATTTAGTGATTAGTTCTGGCCAGACACTGAACTAGCTACACACATCAACACATTTAATGTTCATAATTCATCCTGAGTACAAGTATTTCCATCCTCAGTTTATGATGAAGGAACTGAGACACAGAAAGTTTCAGATGCAAAACTAGTAAATGACTTGAGGCAGTCTGGAAATCAAGTCTTTTTCATTTGAATGTTAATACAGTGTTAAATTTGAAGGACAGCATCACTTCCCTTCTGCCCTTCTGCACCTTATAAAATTTTGGCTCAGTTGAAAGGTTAGAATCTGGAAAAGTTTAACCTTTTTCAGGTGCAAAACAACTCTAGGGAAGGAAAAGCTCTAGTCCTTATGTCTTCCAAAGACTAGTGTCAGTTCCTGAGTTTATAGCCTGTAAAAAGTCTTTCCAAGTTAATAACCAAAGAGACAAGTACAAGGATACTCATTGAATATTGTTCGTAATAGCAAAATTAATTAATTAAAATAAAATAATTTTTGCCAATAGAGGAATAAAGTGAATAAATTATCTGTGCTACAAACATATACTGGAATAATATGCCAGAATACTATACTGGAATAATAATACATCTTTGTGTGACATCTTGCTATATCTCAAAAAATAAAATATTGAATGGAAAAAGCAAATTGCAAAGTAATACATACTACATAACACAATTCACATAAAAATATTTAAGCACACAGAGCCACAGTATTTTACATATCTGTAAGAGTGCAGAAATATGTAGTAGAGCTATTAAAAAAAACTATATGAGAAGAATGAATCTCAATTTCAGAATATTTCTTACCTTTGGAGAAAGAATCAAGGGAATGGGATGGGGATATTTTGACTGTATCTATGGCATTTCATTTATTTTAAAAAGATTTGAAGAAAAGAGAGCAAATCATTAATCTTTGTTTAATGTTTGTTATAATTATGTGAATTCTTTTTGTAATACTTTCTGCTATATCTGTATATGTGAGACTAAGTTTTAAATAAAAATAAATGCAATCTAACTTTCGTTAAACACTTAGGAAGTGTTAAGTGTCATGGAAAGTACTGGACAGCTTCCCTGATGGAACTGGTATTTAACCCAAGCGAGAGATCTGCAAAGTGACAAGACAGAGATGGACAAAGTTTTTTCTAAAAACTGTTTAGAAAAAAGTTTTCCTAAAAATAGTTTTCTAAAATAAATTCAGATTTTCCACAGAAATCTTGAAGTAGAGATGACCTGTGTTCAGATTGGATCTCTTGGAAACACTTTCTCAATAGAGCCCTTCCTCCCTAGTCTCACCATTGTCAAGTCCATTCCCAAGAAAGACCTGGAAATGTCAACTTTCAAGAAGGACAAAAACCTAGCTGGCCATTACCATGAATGTGTTCCCTTTGGTATGACTATTTTGTGGTTGAAATTCTGGTATTCTAGATTGGCATTTTTAATGAATATGTAATCCCAAAACATCGAGTGCATGGATTAGCAGATTGTCATGTTAACTTTGAACTTACATAACTATCTTTAGGACAACCAAAGTATTGATTTCCACCTCATTGAAGTCTGGGAAATCTCCCACATCCCTTGAGGTATTTGACAAGGTCAGAGAGAAATTAAAAAATAACATTTCAGCAATCTCTGAATTATTAACAAGAATTTCCATAAAAATGAATATTTTCTTGCATGGCAACTTGAAAATTAATTCACTAACATTTTACGCTAAATGTATACTAGGTAAAACCTGCAAAAGAAGCAACAATACAGTCTAATTTCCACCAGGCAAGTCCATAAAGACAATGAGAAAGAGCAGAGCCAGGATGTAATGTGAGGAAAAATAGGTCTTCAACTCTCCCATAAAACAAATCCCACCTCCCCTAAATCTATGAACTAGTTGTATTGTTATTCTATCTCCTACTTATTTAAACCCTCCTTTTTTAATAGGTTCTTCTTCCAGCAAATAAACATACTAATCTCTCTCCCATCTTGCGGAAAAAAATTCTGCTTCTATTTCTTCTTCCTTTCATAGTCAAGAACCTAAAGTTTACCTTATATTAATTTAAAAAGTATTATTTTATTAACATACTTATTAATTGATTAATTCATTCATTGAGCAAATATTTGAGTGCTTACTAAGTGCCAGGCAGTGTTCAAGGCTCTTGGATAAATCCTTGAACAAAACAAAGATCCCTGTCTTTGTGGAGCTTACATTCTAGCTGTAGTATTAATAAATAATGGACCTTTTTAATGGGAAGTCAAGAAATAGACAATAACATATGTAATTAGCTTAGAAGAGTGCCTGGTACATAGTGAGTACTACACAAATATTTGCTCTTTGTTGTTGTAGATATTTCTCTTCCTCATCTGCCTTGCCTCCCATTCACTGTATTCAGGAACCTATCCTCATGACTCATTTAAATTGACTCTCAGAAAGGTATCATTGCCCTCTTTCCACATTGCCAAATCCAAGCAGCTCTTTTTCTTCATCTTTTGAGAATTAGGCACAATGTCTCAGAAGCTTTTTATTCAAACCTCCCACCACCACCCTTAAAGAGGCATTGGCTACTTTAACCTTTGCTCCAATGTACTCTGAAGCTAGACTTTGTGTATCTCTGCCTTGTCACTTTGCAGATCTCTCACTTGTGTCAAATACCAGTTCCATTAGGGAAGCTTTCCAGCACTTTCCATGATGCTTAACGCTTCCTAAGTGTTCAATAAAAGTTATATGAATAAGTTTCTTTAAATGTCATTCTCTATAATCCTTCCATTTTTGTTCTACTAGCCCTCATTGGGGTTTTCAAATGAAAGAAGCAAAAAGTAAAAACAACACATAGACCATCACAGCTGGTCTAACCAAATGAATATAATGCTTTGTTACTATTTATAAGTCATTTTTAATAATACAATTGTTTTTAAAGATCTCAGTAAATAATGGCAGGAGGAACTGTTCTAACATCTTTTGGAATAATGAAAACAAATTTAAAACCATCACCATGAAAAGATACTGTAATTTACTCTCCAAAACTTAAAATATTTGAATTACTCATTTCCTAACATAGTCATAGCCCTCACATTAAAGGTGAAACTAAATTAAATTCTGTTATTCACTATGATGAAAAGGAAAAGCTTATTAGTCGTTATATTGATTACTAGAAAAAGATATTATTTCAGAAATGCTTAAACAAAATGAACCATTATCAGAAAATAGCTTTTTCTTCATCAAAAAAGTATAGTAACAAGAAAATACAACTGTATTCCTGAGCAATGCAACATTGTTCCTTTTTTATTTTTTTATTTTTTTTTTTCAGCATGTTGAGTAAAAGGCAGTAGACAAAAATCAACCTGTCAAGAAATGGTTTATTCAGTAATGGACTAGCACTGCAGGGGATTCATTCTGCTTGCACCAGGAGAGCCTTTTGTGTAACAGGAACAAACTATTAAAGGTTTAATGACACTGCCATAGCATATTAGACATTGAAAAAGGAAACAAGGATTCTTTTCACCTGGTTGTAGTTGTTTCTACCACAGCCACCGGGGGACCTAGCTATCATCCACAAAATCCTCAACTGAGCAATTGGTTGGGGGATGAGTTTTTTTGACTTTAGTTCTGCCTTTAACTCAGCTTTTCCTCAATTATTTTAAGACCTTGAAAAATTCAGCTTTTGGAAAGAAGAACTGGAAGTCACCTACTAGGCCCAAACAGGTGCAGTCAGCATCAGAAATGAATAGTAGGTTTGGTTATGGAATGCCCCCTGCATGCACAGCATCTCAAACAGCTGTGGAAAGAGTGACTTTGGTAACCAGCTGAAATAGACTTGCCTACTTTGCAGCACTGTTGTTTCCATACACTCTCAGTTGCCCACTTGTCTGCCCAAGGTGTGATAGTCTGTGTTAGCACCTGCTGATAAGGGTAATTATAGCATTAGTGGAAGCAAGTGTGCTATCTAAGGTTGAAAAACAACTCTAATTACAACTGCATCATTGCACTCCCTAGGAATTGTTGCTTTTCTTCCCCTTTGACAGAGCTTACTCAGAGATTAAATTAAATCTGCATCTATTTGAAAACAAGGCTTTAAATAGTTGTGGGACCAGAAAGAAAAATGCCTTTTAAAATTAAAAATATATATATGCTGAGGTGAGAATTTGATACTTGTAATGCCAAACAGCACTTGCTGAATCACCTTTCTATAGATTTCCACGCATTTCTGTTCAGATCGAATCAAAACAAATAACAAGAAAAACAAGAACAGTAATTCAAGGAGAAATATGAAATCCAGATCTTATAGAATTGAGACAAAGGAGTTTCAAATTACGTTTATGCCTAATGACCAATTCAACCGAGACATTATTTAAAACAGTGATATATAGAAACTTAATTTGATACCCAAAATTCTAATGTATAATTTTCATACTAATAAAACTATAAAATTAACATAAAATTTCTTTGCATTAAGTAAAAAACATTTTTTAGGTTTAAAAAACAATCTATGGCCCAATCTCAAAGAGGGACAATTTCGAAGGAGAAATATAATTAAATCCTACTTCACCGTATCCAAATTTTATGATTTGGGGCATAGTTTGAGTATGTAGATTACTGGATTATATCAAAGCAACATGAATTCATAAAGGTTCCATTGTTTATAAACCATGAAGCCTAAAAATAATGGGAGAGAAGAGTGTTTCTTGAATTGCAAAAATGAAAAATAAGTCTTGTCAAATCAACAAAGACTGATGTGTTAGGCCTACCCACTACTGTGCCCCAGAACTTCAGAACATGCTTTTTAAATGCCACTGTTAGGACTCAAAACAGCTGCCACTTCTTTCAGCTATTGCCCAGGGCAGTGCTGCTTCTGCTTGGCACCAGAACAAAAGCAGACCCCAGAGAGTAGTGGCAGGGATGGTGCATACTATCCTACTGTAGACCTGTAATACTCCATAAAGAACATCAGGAGACTGGTTACTGAATACCAAAGAGATTTCCAGAAGTGGTACTTTGTAATTTCTAATATTAGCATCAAAGTCATGGAGCCACCCAACCTCTAAAAAAAAAAACTACTACATATCTGGTGATAGGTAGGTAAACTAATCACCAAGGTCAATTTAAACAGACCTCTCCTACACTTCACACACAAAAACACCATGACTCAGATCATGAATAAAGTGCTTCTGGATAACCATGAATATGATAGAATTCTCCTTGCCCTTGCTGAAGTAAATATCTTCCATTAACTATGATGCATGCATGCTTTGTTGTTGGTGAAAATGAAAACTAATGCAATCATTCCCATCAGGGACAGAGTCATGGACTGTATTGTTCCCTGGGAATAACTTTAACTGGAAGTGATTTCAAGACTCTAACTAAAGCAGAGAAGAGAATAACAAAGATCGTATTAATAAAACAACTATTTTACATTCTCAAAAGAAAGAAGAAAGATCTAAGAAAGCCCCTATGTTTTATTATTAACCAAATTTTCCCACATTTATCTATTTTGTCTTCAAAGGAAAGAGCAAAATCCTCATATGATTTTTATCAGGATGGCTGCCACAATATTTCTGAGTACAAGACACAGTGAATAAGATCCACTCTATATTACAGAACATCTTATTTCTTATTTACTCACAAGAATAAGTAAAAAGCAGCATTAACCACATTAACTACTTTATTCTCTGTAGTTTAAGCTGTAATTTTTTTGACATAAAATACAATGAAAGTTGAAAAGGGCACCAGTTCACCTTAAGGGAGAAAAATTTTTACCTTGAAGATTAAAAACTTCCATAAGCATGTCTGCTGCAAGCATTATTATTCCCTTCCTCCCGTTTGAATAAATATTAATAGGTTGGGTGTCTCACAAATGAAGTCAAAAGTCTGTTAACAACTAATAGAATCAAACCTTGGTTAAAAACCACCATCCTAGCTCTAAGATTTACAAAAATTCATTATCTTTGTTTTAAAAAAAGTCTGATAATTAAAACCATAGGTAGGAGTACTTACTAGATTTTTAGAACAAAATCAATATCACACATGCCATGCAATTAAAAATAAACACAGGCTTTTGCCATAACTGTTTTTTAACTGAATTACTAATGTTTCAATTAACAAGTACTACAGACAAATACAGCACCATCATCACCCCTAGTAAACATGAGGATATAGTTACTTTTCCAGATGTCTCTGGTTGTCATGGTATCATCTTTTGCTCTTTCTCACATTTTTATTCTAGGTAACAAAACTGCAAGCTATTTAACTTATCACATAGTTTTATGAAGATTTTATATGTTCCTGATATAAACTGCACACACCTGTTGAATGGAATCAAAAAGTAGCATAATTTCCTTAGAGTGATACATAAACTCTCTAATAAAAATGAGATAAAATTAACTCTTTAGTTCACAAAATTGATAAAAAACAGATGTCATCATTTTTATATTTTCCACATAATTGTTTCAGGAAAACTTATCTTCAGATTCAGTCTCCTTTTAAAAATATTTTCAAGTCCACGTTTCTAAACAAGTAATATTTCTATGCCTGAAATAAAATCAATTGCATTTTTGGTGTACTATATCCATATTTGGATGAAAAATCTGCCCACAAAACACATTAAATATTTGAGAAACATATAACATTTCCTGATGGTAGCTTTTGTAAACAAGCAAACAAAATAAACATGCCAAAAATTTTAAGTGTTTATATTTCACTGTTAAAGTAATGTTTAAACATCTTACTTTTTAGGCATTAAATATTATCCTTCGATGACGACCTCTCAAAAACAGAGCAGGGTAACAAACATGCTATGAGACATAATGCTTATGTATTACCCTTTCTTTTAATTAAACCAAAGTCTCTTGACTATGTAATATCTGCTGTAAAGCCCTCTGGATGTAATACGCCAGTGTACACACACACACACACACACCTATACTCTTGATGTTTTGGAAGTTTATAGTGGGATATCATCCTTCCTCATGAGCAACAGGAGGGCTCTGCACTCTCTTCTAGAACAAGTTCTCTCCCTCTAAGTCTAAGATGAAGGAAAATATAATATTTAAATAGGAAAAATGCAAATGCAGCTAAAGTTTTTTTTATATCGACTGTACTTCTCTACACACATATGATGCCTATATTAATTTCACTTGAGTGCTTTTATTGCACTAATTAGACATTGAAGAGGAGCTGACACATGGGAAAACTGTTTTCTGAACGCTGTATATGTTAAACAGTAGGAGTATAAGCACCTGGGATATTCTTGCTATTCTCTGTATGCAAATGACATTCTGCAAACAATTAAACGCTCCCATTAAAATAGTGGGGGTGTGGGATGGAAAGAGCGAGTGTTAAGAGAGTAAAAATATGGCATGCCCTTTCTATTCCGCCCTCATTCAGCGGATGTCGAGTACCTTCCAACAAGCTGCACAGACAGACCCTCGGGGACGAGCACGGGAGTCACACCAATACACTCGGCAACCTTTCACACGCTCTGTTAATTGCAAAACTCCAGTGAGCTGACAGCGATCCCCTCGCCTCTCGAACATGTTTTCCATTTTTGCAGAGACGTCAGAAGACTCTCCCCTGCCGAAGGGAGGGAACACGTTCCCTCTTACCCCTGCTCGCAGCCCCCAGCTCTGTCCCCGCTCAGAAGCGGCTCCACAAGTTCCCTGGCTCTAGTCTAGCCCCGAGGAGGCAAGTTCAGCACCATGGAAAGGGCTCGAGCCGCGTGCGAGGGAGAACGGGAAGGAAAGACTGGGGGCCCCCTCTCCCCCGGCCACTCACCGGCGTCTGCTGCGACGGGAGTCCCGAGCGCTTGGTGGACCCCTGCTTGGAACTCAACCTTTTCCACGACTCCGCGAACCTGCCCCGGCTGGCGCTCCGGCTGCGCCTGCGGCTCTCCGCGCTGTCCTCGCGGTCGGAGCAGCCCCGCTCCACCTCCGCCGCGTCCCTCCACTTCTTCCCCATGCTAAGTGCGCCTGGCCCGCCGGGCGACAGCCCAGCGCCCGGGGCTCCCGCTCGCTCCCCGCCGCGGGGCTCGCTCCAGCCTGCGCGCTGCTCCCGGTTGGCGCCGCCTTTGCCTCCGCCGCTCCTGCCAAGAGCCCGGCGCTCCGGGACCGCCACCGCCGCCAGGCTGCGCTTGCGCCCGCGATTGGCTGAGCTGTGGGCTGGGGCTGCGAGCGCCACCTGCGCCCGAGCCAGCTTCCTTTCGCGCCCCCAAACTGCTCTTCACCCAGCAGCAGCCGCCGCCTCCCCTGGAGAGCGCAGGGCCCACGCCTGGGGCTGCTGATGGGCCCTGCGCTCACCCTACCCCGCCCAGTCCCCCAGGCCTGAGAACCAACCTCACCCCCTCCCCACCCCCAAGCAGCGGGCAGAAGCCTGGGTCACCACAATGGGTGGGTGGAGACTGCAGTTGACTTAGAGAAAGACAGGAAGAACGCAACTTTGTCCTTCCTGTTCTCTTTCTTCCCTGGCTTCTTTTTCCAACAACAACTGTCTCCTAAGTATCCCTGGGGACAGTGGAGCTTCGTATCCTTGTCAGACGCCACACTTATTCCTTCTCCAGCTTGCTCAGACCAGCCCAATGGGTCTCAGACTTGACTGCACATTGGAGTTCCCCGAATTTTTTTTTAATGGTGATATTCCTCAGAGTCTAATTTAATTGGTCTTGCTGCGGCCTGGGAATCAGGGTATTCAAAAGATCCCAAGGTGATTCTAGCTGCTCCATCTGCAATTAAGTGCCTTCAAGGGCCTGTGCTATGGGGGCAGGGCAGAAGAGGGTTCTTGGAAGGAAAGAGAAGGTTGATACTTCTTATCTTCAACTCATCTTTTCTCTCCCGGGTAGGAATGGGGCATTCAGTGTACCCCTTCGCTCCTGGGCAGTGAGGATAATACGAGATGGATTTGGAGTTGAATTCCTGTGTATTCTGCAGTCTTTGACCCCTCCACCTTGTTTTGTTTCATGTCCTCGCCTTCTGCTCATTAGAAGGAAAAGCGGCAGGCTCTCCTGTCTTGTGTCAGTTATTTCACCAGACAGAACTGACCTCACGCTTGGGAATGTTTTTGATCAGATGAGAGAGGGCAGCCGGGGGCATCACAAATTAACCAAAGCCAAAACAATGACCTTACTCGCTATTAGAAGGGACGAGGCCTAAAATCGCTCCCAGTTGAAAAGGGCTGTCGGGTTGCTTATCTGTTCTAATAGCAATAGATGCATTTTCATTTCTTTCTAAAATCAAGCATTCTCCCTTCCTGTTTGAATATTGCCAGGTCTTCTCAGGAGGAAAAAGGGAAGAAGGGTTAAAAGGGAAGGGAAGAGGGTGAGAAATGCTATAGGAAAATTGGTGTTGTGGTATTAGTTGGAAAAAAATCATAATTGAGTTGTCAGTGGTCCGTCTGAGTAAGCAGAGGTCTTGGAATTGGCTAGTTCGCAGCAATGGAATACAGAGCTCTAAAATCCCACAGCTGTACAGCTGTGTGTGGTGCTCCATGGATATTAATCCTGCCATTTTAAGTAAAAGGGATTCACAGAGTATCCGTCCTACCATTAAACAACCCTCTATGTCCAGAAATCACACAGCCATATTAAACAAATGAAACTCAAAACCAATGTTTGCAACACACAATGCCCTTTAATGTGAAAACCACAGGCTCCATTTTGCATTTTCTAGCTTCCTATCTAAGCTTATGGATTTGAAACTATTAGTGACATCTCATGGGAGTAAAATAATTCAGTCCAGATTCCTCTCCCTCACAAAAATACATCAAAATGATTATGCATAGTTTACAAGTAACAGGTATGGAAACTAAATACCAATTTGAGGAGTAGAATAAAAGACAGTATCTTGTGACTTAAAGTAAATATGTACCTTTTCCTTCAGTTGTCTACAAGAGGACCAACTGGTATGACTCTAAAACTCACCAAGACATGAAAAGCTTATGTACTAACCTAGATACCTTGAAAGTTCACTCTTTAGTTATAACAACATCCCTTCAAAGGAACTAAGAGAGACTTTCACAGATGTATCAAGGCACCTGATCCAAAAACAGTCACCCCACAGAACTGTGGGACCCTGGTTCACCCATATCAGCCCATTAAAGGGAAAATGACTCTGCCATCAGGAGTATCTGTCATAGAAGACTATACCAGCACATCAATGAGCACTTAGAGCAACTGATGAGTTCTTTAGATGTACTTAGAAAAATTTAATGACAAGTAGTGATTGCATGTGTCATTTTTTTTAAAGCTGTTTGGTTTAAAAATGAGCTTCCCATTGCCCTTATCTTAGAGCACTGTTTTTAAAAGCTGGTTTGAAGATGTTCTCTGCATTTCTCTTTTGCACTTGATAAGTACCAAAAATGTCTGAGAATTGTACAAGAGGCTAAATTAGATGTGATTGTAGGCAAGCAGAAAATTGACCCTTTCCGCTTCTGATGTTCATTTGTCTTTCCAAAGTTCTTAATAGCCAGGAAGTAGAAAACTAAGTTGAAAGTCTATCATACTTCTTACAAAGTTAGCAGAGAATGGCAGCATCAAAGCTAAAAACATATTGAAAATTACCAGCATTGCAATTCTGGAGTCAGGGTTAGATGCCATTTCCAGAGCAACTTGCCTTTACTTGAAAAGAGTCACTGTAATTATAAAAACTGGATGTTCATAAATTTTAAAAGGCAAATGGGAAGTAGGACATAAACTTTTTTTCTCTATGGTTCCTAGGCAGTAAGGAATGTGCAAATTAATAGGACAAGATGAATAGTTTATATAAAATGAAAGGTAAATGTATACATTTTTTATATGAAGCAATCAAAACATAACATTTTGAAATGTTCTGGAAAGAGAACTTTAAATAATTTCTCAAAAAAAAAAATTCATATACCAACAGGCTTCTGCTAACCCTAGGTACTCTCTGATCTGAAGGTTACATGCTCCTGCTAGCTTTTCGATGAGTCTATTATCAGAAGAAACTCTCTCCAAACCCCATTTGCCCTAGGTCACCTACTCATGCATTTCCTTGCAAGAAAGTTAATAGGAAATATCTTTTCCTTTGGTTATTCCTAGGACATGTAAACCCAAAGGCATACCCAGAGACTAAGTCTAGACCAAACAAAGGAATGGGTGGCATAGCAAAAATAATGAAAACTACAAAGCTGTGTTGATCCAAGAACTCTCCTCATGAAATAAGAGTATATGAACCATATTTCATCAACTTTAACATCTTCAATTTTTCACATTTTAACCTCTCTGACATCAGGATGCTTTTTATATAGAGTCAGTGTAGTACAGTATATTGATTCATAAAGTCTCAGAGTTGGACAGATGGTAAGAGGTCTGACTTCAAAAATCCAACAAGCTCTCATGTACCCTCAGCCTAAATACTTAGCCTTCAGCATTAGATATCTTCTTTCTCATAAGCACAGCATTTCCTTACTAAATAGCTTTAAGCATTTGGAAGCCCATCCTTAGAAACTAAACAGAACCCCATGCTTTCTACCCTTATTTTAAATTCTGAGGTTACACTATTTTAACATATGTTCCTCATAATAATCATAAAGTATTTGAGATGGTCTTTACAAGTTGCCTAAAATTTCACTTCTCTTAAGCTAAACCATGTTTAGTTCTTTCTGTCACATCCTTAGACACATGGGGAAATCAAGTCAGAGCCAGCACTTCTCACATACTAAGGGAAATTTGAAAGTGGTGAGTTTTAAATGAAAGTGGGGCAACTGCTCTGTGAATTCACTAAAAGCTTAATCACTATGACTAGACACACGGCGAAGTGGGATTAGTCAATACCTACGAAGCAGGAGACAGGATGTAGAATTTGTGGTTAGTCATGATTAACTTCTCGTCGGCAGACCTGAGGGCTGAAACTCACACAAGCCAAATAAGCATGAGAGTTGAAACAATTATTCCTGTAACTCAAGCAAAAACTCTCCCAAAGCCCATGACTATTAATCAAGAAAATGCACAGAGGGGTTATCCTGGTTTATGGAAATTAGCCATCCATGTGGATGAGATTCTTTGGGTGATAGTTCCTGAAAAATTGGCCTCCCTTTTAGGGAAAAGCAATCTCATATCTTCTCTGGGGTATCTGCTGACAATCCTTCAGTGGTTACACATCCCATCAAGTCATTCCAGGATAAGTCACTGCAGGCCCAAGAACCTAGCTACATAACTGCACTTGTTGTCTTTCCCCATCCTTCCTTCCTTCTTCTCTCCTTCCCTCCCTCCCTCATTCCTTCCTTCCCTTCCTTCTTTTTAATTTTTCTGTAAACCATTTGTTCAATATAGGAACAAACTAAATCCTCCAGTTATCCAGGTGTCCTACTCTTTAAATGGTGTTATGATTTATAGGAATTTTTAGTATAAACTTTTTTTTTATTTTTCATTGATGCATTTGCATAGATTTATGTGATATAAACAGTTTTTTCCTCTTTCTAAATCTATAGGTAAATAGTTTTCTAAAATTTTATTTTAAGATTAAGAGATAATGATTAAAGTTAATGGCATAATAATTATAAAGATAAATAATATTAGAATAAAAATAATAAAAGGGAAGAAAGGAGGGTTTAAGCGAGCTGAATATTAGCCTATTATTAAATAATTTCTGAAATAGATGAATAAGTAAATACTGGTGTAGCACTCCCATAAGAAAGGCTAAAATTATACAAACAGAAAATTTAAGCGGACCAAAAGGACTAAATGTTGTCAAAGATGTGGAGCACCTGGAACTCTTACACACTGCTGTTGGGATTGTATCTTGGTACAAGCACTTTGGAAAACTGGCACTACCAGCTAAAGCTGATCATATGCATACCCTTGAACCTAGCAATTCTATTCCAAAACATATACCCAAACAGATATTCATGCACATGATTAATAAGGGACTACGAGAATGTTCATAGAAGCACTATTTGTAAAAGTCACAAACTAGAAACTACACCGATGACCATCAGCAGTAAAATGAATAAATTATGGCATATTGAAACAATGAAATACTATACAGTGATAAGAACCCGTGAGCTACTATTAATGCAAAATCATGGTTGATGCAACAAACAATAATGAGCACAATAATATAGGCACAAAAGAATATATATTATAAAATTTCATTAATATAAATTTGGAAATTAGACTATACTATTAGCAGTCAGGATAGTAGTTATCATGAGCAGAGACATTCTATAGAGATTGGAAGACAGATGAGGACGGCTTCTGAAGTACCAATAATGTACTATTTCGTGATCTGGATAGTAGAAACAAGGGTATATTCATCTCAGAAAATGTATAGAGGTGCACAATTTTTAATGCAATTTTTCATATGTATGTCTAACACCAATGAAAAGTTTACTAGGAAGGAAGGAAGAAAAGAAGGAAGGAAGGAAGGAAGGAAGGAAGGAAGGAAGGAAGGAAGGAAGGAAGGAAGGAAGGAAGGAAGGAAGGAGGGGCCTATCTAAATATGTTTCCTGATGTTAGTGTCATTTTACATAATATTACTCTTTGTATTCTTATATAATCATGTATACAGTATATAATCATGTATGTATTCTTATATAACCATGACATTTTAAATTGTTGAGATAATTTCATGTATTACTTCTTGAGGTGGATAATTATTACCTGCCTTTTCAAAAGGGAAAACAGGCTGATCAAGTTACCTAGCTTGTCCAAGTTCTCCCAACTAATAATTGTAAGTCTGAGCCTTGAACCCCAGATTTTAGCCTCTAAATCCAAGTTCTCCTATGATTATATTGTAGTCACCTCTATATATCTTTACATATTATAGATTTATGTGTACTACTGTATATATATAAAGTCAAATGTCTGTGTTAGAAAAACTAGTAGCTCAAACCAAAAGGTGGATATTTTAAGCAGCATATACTGGCTTCTTCCTACAATTCAGAAACATTTGGGAAAATTTTTAAAATATTGGGGAAACCTCCTCTAAGATTGTAGGAAAAAGAGCCCATTAGGAAAACTACCATACAGAATAACATCACTAAATCCATCACTAAAAATCCATAATTGCTGAGATGATGGATTTCACTGATGGAAGATAGCCACTAACCTACCTCCGTTTAACTGTCATGAAGAACAGATCTCTTTTTCCTAATACTCTGGACACTAATAACCAATCATCTCTTCCCTGCTATAACCACAACTCCAACTTGAATTATATATTTTCCAGGGGTCTCCTGTGTTTCTTCCCAAGACCATTCCTATTAGTTGGATTTGTTATAATTATTCAGTTCCATTAAATGTTATGTATAATGATACAAGATGAGAACAAAAGTAGGTGGCATGTCTATGAAAACCAAATAAAATATTTTGGAAAGAAAAAAGACATCACCCCCCAGTTTTTAAAAAATATATAAAATATATTCACATATCATAATGTAGACAAGACAACTGTAAAAAAAAAGAATGGAGTAGAAAAAAATACAGAAGTCGCTTCCCTTAGATTCCTCTGCAGTTATTATGATCTCTATTTTATTTTTTATTTCTCCAAAAAAAAAAAATAAAAGAACTCTAGGAGATTGGTAGAGAAGGATTCACAATACAGACGTGGCAAGAAGAGGTGCCAAATCTGCAGCCTGGGGGTTTCTAAAGGTAAACTATTGTTTCCTTCCTGCTCTTGAGTTACAATACTAGAACAGGAGGCAATCATTTGTGCTTTAGTCCAGTCATTTCCATTTTATAGTATAAATCACAGAAAAACGTCAGAAGTCATCTTGAAAACTAACACACAGTCTTAGAGACCTAGTGGAAGTCATTACTTTTTCTTTTTTTTTTATTTTTAAGAAAGTGTGAATTTCTCAAAATACCACACAGATCAGGGAATATATTCAGCAGTATCTTTAATAGTTAGGTTCAGCAGTTAGGCACATTTTGTTTCTGAAATGTAAGTGTGCTAAATGGTCCTATAAAACTAAAATTTTATTGTCCATTTGGAAAATTATTTTGTGCAGAGGACAAATAGTGGTGTCATTTGGTCTGTTCCAAAACAGAGTGAAAAGGGACCATGGAAGTCATCATGCAAAACTCCCATATATCTATCTCAGAGTCACAATTTCTATTCACACTGAAAAAGAAAGTGTGATTGAATCTGAGCATATTAATTAGAATCCTATTAAGCATTTTCTCTGCTCAAAACAGAACAAATTTGTGCATCTTCCCCTCCAAAGTACAAAGGTGAATGAAGTGAAAGCAATTAGTTCAACAAAAAGTAGCAGCTTAGTTACCTTTTTATCTTTGATGTACTTTCAAAATTCATTTCCTCCAACTCACACAAAATCAGAGCCTGAAAAGAGTCTGAAGGCAGAGGCTCAATGAACTAACTAAAATTTCCAAGTGCTTCACATGTCTCCTTTGACTTCCACAAAAGAAACAAAGCCCACAATATGCTAAAAATGAGACAAGCTATTATCATTAACACAATGCATTCCATTGAAATTATCTTTGCCTGGTGAATGGGGTCTTGGGACATTCAGTAGGGCTTCCAATGCCTACTATGACACTAGGGATTAAAAAATGCTTTATATTAAATTGGGCTTCAAAGTAAATACATTGTACCAGATTTTATAGAGTTCTACCAATTATTTAGCTGAAAACAAAGCTCATATGATTGGCTGAAATGTGTGATCTATGCTGCAACAATAAAGGAGGTTAGCAACATTGTTATGTCCAGGTTAGTGACATGGAAACAAAACCCATCAGGGTGTTGAATGCAGAAGATGCGAAGCTGAGTAAAATAAAAATTTACTCAAAATGAGAAAGGCAAATGGGAAAGTCATTGTCCTTCTAAACGCTTTTATTTTCTTAGAAATAAAATATTATTTTATCTAAAGGTGAAATATGAAGTGATTTTTAAGTTTCCTACCAAAATGATGCCTCAGTGTTTATTGATTGATCAGCTTCACTTTTTACTTTCTACCAGTGGTTTTCAAACAGACCTTACACGGAGCCATGGTAAACCATATGGCATGGTCCTAGTCATTACTTCCATCACATCCATTGATAAAGATTTTGTTGGATACTGTTCACTTGTGTGAACAACTTCACAAGGTGATTGAAAGTTTCTAGCCAGCTCTACAACAGTGATATTTGTTGGCCATCTAGATTTCAAACGTTACAAATTTCTGTGATTTTGAAGAATATTCTCAGAATCTCAACCAACCTCTTGATTATGTCTATGATGAAACAAACTTGAAGATGATGGCTAACATGGAAACTACATGCGTCTGTCATGACCACATCCTTTGCAAATTCCTTCAATCATGATATCGAATAAACACACTGATCATGATCATGGCATTAATTTTAGTTCCGAGAGTCACCAATTTCTTCACATATAATTAACGAGTGAAAGGGCAAGGGGTATGTTGAAAAGAATCCAAAAGAAAAACACTGAAAGTATGAAAGGAAGAGTAAGATAAGAAAAACTAAAAAAATAACAACAGTTAACATTATTAAGCACTTACTATGTGTCAGGTACCATCTCTCTACATGGATTAATTTGATTCTCACAATAACTCCATTACTACTGAGAAAGCTGAGGTAGAAAGAAGCTAAATATATTGCTGAAGGGTATATAGCTAGAGACCAGCAGAACCTGAACTTGAACTCAGGAAGTGCAGCTCCAGAGCTCATGCACTTTCCCACTGTGTCATTGTATGTAGGAAAACAGGCAGAGGCAGAAAACAATTATAACCACCTGATGTGAACTGCTTCCTATATGCGAATCACTGTGCTAAGTGCCCTGAGATCACTAAGCTTCTCAGGAACTCTATAAAATGGAAAATATGATCCTCATTTTGCAGATAAGAAAAACAGAAGCTCTCACAAGGGTAATAAAATGCCCGAATTATTCAACTTTTAAGTTGCAGTGTTGAGATTCAACTTCCAGCTTGCCTGACTTCATAACAATGACAGCAGCAATAATAACGATAAACAATTAATACTTATTGAGTATTCACTGTGTAACCAGGCCCTGTGCAAAAGCACTGCTGAACACATATTTATCTCAGTTCATCCTCTCGTCTGTACTGGAGATTAAGAAACTTGAGTTTAGAGAGCCTAAGGAACTTCCCCAGAACACACAGTCGTCATTGATGCAGTTGGATTACAGTTTAGGGGTGCTTGACCCATGAGCCTAGGGACATAAGCTTTATGCTTCATCTCTAGTGTGTTCAATCATTTTAACCATTATACTATTAATTGATATTCTAATTTTATTACTAATTTATTACTAGTTACTAATTTTATGCTAATTTAGTTTAACTTTTAAAAGATATAACTGCTACTATTAAAATAATAGATTGTCATTGATGGTTCAAGAATTAAAGTCGGAGGAGTGGTTGTAAAGTTCTCCAATTTCCTTGGGAATTCTCTTAGCCAACATTAATTTCCTCACAGAGGAGTTATGAGAATCAAGTGGAACAATATAGATAACACATTTTGCTCAGTGCCTGGCACATTCTTAGTTCCCTTCCCTTCCCTCTAAGGATAGGTGCCTTCTAGTAGTTAATGAGTGATTATTTACTTTTTCTTAATCTGGGTAATATGTGGAATTTTATATTCTAAGCCAGCATTAGCCAATAGAAATATAATTCAAATCTCATATGTAATATTAAATTGATAGTATTTTCAGGCAAAATTAATTTTAATAACATATTTTATTTAACTCCATATATCCTAAATGATAATTTCAACATGTGATACATGTAAAAATTAATGAGATATTTTGCTTTCTTTGTACTGTCTTTGAAATTGGTGTTATTTTGCATTTACAGCATAACTCAATTCAGATTAGCTATTTTTCAAGTGCTCAATAGCCACATATGGCTAGTGGCTACCATATTGGACAGTACAGTTCTAAATTTATATGTAATCATAAAATACCACCTAAATAATTGTGATTGACTTAAAAAAAATACCAAATAAAAAATTCAAGTAGGTTTTTAAGCATGGCATTGATAGTAGGGAACAGTTAACAGTTTCTAAGCCTAAGGCTATGGGCCCTCTCCCCAACAGAAAAGAATTGCTGTATGCACTCCCAAGATATTTGTGTAGAGTTTTAGGAGGTCCAAGATCCCAAGCTAAAGAATGCCCTAAGTGATTTATTTGAGAGATAATTCAACTGTAAATAATGGAGAAGGTAACTCCTGACTTCGTACAATGTCATTTGGAACAGGGGTAGCAATTGTGGCTTTTCTGTCTCTGGGAGCTTTCTCATATTGAATTAACTCTGGGGGTTCATCCAACGTTCCAGAATTAAATGATCCATCCTATAGGCCTATGGCATCACTGAGACTGAAATTACAAGGAGGCCCAGAAAAGCTAGTGACTTTTCTATGTTGTATTTTTACATTAAGCCAAGAGGACCAACAACAGACAGTGCATTCGTCTTCATTTCCTAAGAAGTCTTTATCTCTGAAAGCATGAGAAAGTCCATCTATTTCACAAAGGCCTAGGTCTGAGTTTTAACCCTAAAGCATTCTAAGTTCTTTCTAAATGTCAACAGTACTCATAAATGACTTGATTAGGCATCCATATGCTTGGCTCAGTGAATGTTTTATGTAAGAGTTATAGAATCTGACCCTAACTTTGGACTCCTGTTTTCACTCTTTCTTTCCAAGTATAACATCATTTGGTCCCATTCACCATGTTTAACATAAAATTATTTTAACATTCAAAATATCCCTAATCCTTATTTTATGCTTCTACTTATTTTTTAAAAAGATAGGTACACAGTGTTATTTAATTCTATTTGTCAAACTAGCTATTAAATATTTACTTATTCACTCTCAGTAGCATCTGCCCTCCATCAATTTCTTATTAATTTGACAGAGTAAATGATTATTTCTAAGTGTAGAGGTACCTTTGAGACTTCCCCTGTTTACAGAGGACTTGTACCAAATGTGGTGGTGCAAATTTCAGTGACTTAATGAGAATATAACTCAGGCACAATGCTTATTACCTTGGAGAAAAAAAAGAAAATTATTTAAGCCTCTCAGTCTATTCTTTTCTATTTTGGTTTATTAAATCTGTGTATTTGTGTGTCAGAGAGAGAGAGAGAAAGAAAGAGACTGAGAAAGATGGGGGAAAACTTTCCATTCCATTTGTAATATTTATAAATAGCCTCTAAACCAGAGTCTTTTACTTTCTTTTAGAAAATTATAAAATCTCCTTTTGAAAAGCCAATCATTTATTTCATTATTTCCCTATTTTTTTCAAGATATATTTAATTATCTTTACTCTGGGCTGTCTCCTGGCTATAGTAATTTACAACTAAGCCTTTATATAGAATTCTAAAAACAGAAACAGTATCCTAATAAAAGAAAGAAAGATTCTTTGCTACTGGAAAGAATTATATGAAGCAGTGTGTGAGAGTGTGTATGTGTGTTTCAACCTCAAAGGTGGGCAATGAAGGACACATACCATTGGAATATTTGGTGGAGGGTGGTATTTCAGACATCCTATCCCACCCATATTCAGTCTAATGCTGGTCTTTTAAAGGCTAATTAATCATGTTTCAAGACAAACTATAAGACCAGATTAAAACAACCCATGGGGAAGCCAGAGCTGAGGAAGCCCCAGGAATTTCTGACTCTTCAGATGTATTCAATGGTTTTACCAGAATAGATCCATCATCTAAGATCCTTCCTGGAAACAGCCTGAGAAGTCATGAGACCTTTCAATTCTACTTTGGTTGAGTCCCTCACTGTCTGGACTCCCACACTTGAGTATGCTCCAGAATTTGCCATCTTTGGAGAGGAGGTAACTTGAGGTTCACACATGCTGATGGGTTGGAGGAGGTTGGCAAGCTCATCCTTTAGTACGCCTGGCTCCATGATCTCATGACATCAATTCTGGTTTAATACCCAATGCTATGCTCTGGATGATAAAATGCTATACCACTTCTTCCCACAACAGACATGCCATATGGTACTGTATTCATTATTTCTCTCATAGATAAAACGTCTTCAATTATAAAGCTTTCTCTTCTAGCTGCAAAAGATAATGGAAGGTAGTTTCATCTTTTGTAAAAAATAAAATAAAATATTATGACAATCCTTGTTAACAATATTGTGTTTACAAACTTCTCTTGAATTCAGAGAGTTTCTGAGGAAAATACTCCTACCATGACAACAGTCCTAAGTGATCTGGCACTGCAATTGATGAAGCTTTGCTTTATAAGCTTTCTTTTTGGAAATAATGAAAGTTTTTATGTGCTCTTTCCCTTGACCACCACATTTTTTTTTCAAAGACATGTTTTACTTGTATCTGAATCTTGCACTCAAGAGATATCAAAAACAGTTTGACCTTTATACTCATCTTTGAGAAGAAAAAGAAGTGCCAAATCTATACTGGAAAAAAAAAAAAGATTAAGTGTAAAGAGCATAATTTGGAGGCCAGACAGATCTGGGTTCAAACTCCAATGCTTTCTCGCTTTGTGATTTGAGGCAAATAACTTTATCTGACCCATAGAGTCCTTGATGGACAGCATGATGCAACGTGTGCATAATAACCCTATCCACAGAGTGTCAGGCCTAAAGGGTAAAAGGCGATGAGTGATGCCTATCATTTCCAATTTTATAACAATTAATTATTGTAGGTGTACTATTTCCAAAGTTTTAGATGTAGTGTTTTTCTAATTTGGAACTGACTCTTAATCGTCTCATTGGCATTATTATTCTCTACTCCAAAAATAAACAAACTTCTTCTCCCTTGAAAAGATTTGCCTTATTTTAGCAAGAAATTTTTATTTATTTATTGTGATCTGAAAAAACGTATAGAATCAGAATGCATAAGATCTAAATCATCTTTTTCTATGTTAATAAGTCATAATACAATAGAAATCACAATGGTTTGATGTCACAAAATTGCCCTTTGTAACTTGCTTCTATAAAAGGGTTTTTTTCCTGATGATGCTAGTTATATCATAATATTGAAGTTGTGAAAATAAAATGAAAGAAACAATACAGACCGAAGCTACACTAAACACACCCACACCCCACACACATACATGCACATACAAACACACATCATTAATAGCAAATGAAAGAATAATTAGACCTCTTCAGAAAAGTAACCAAAGATATGATATTGTATGCCTGTATCAAAACATCACGTTTACCCTAGAAATATGTGCTACTATTATATGCCTATAATAATTAAAAATTAAAAAAAGAAAAGTAACCAAAGAAATCCAAAACATCAAAGAGATATAACATAAATATAAAGTTTGAAAGAGAGAAAAAATTATTAAATGTTCATCACATAATTTCAGCAGTGTTGGTACATTTAGATAGCAATTTTAAATAACAATTTTTTTTTTTTGAGACAGAGTCTCATTTTGTTGCCCAGGCTAGAGTGAATGCTGTGGCGTCAGCCTAGCTCACAGCAACCTCAAACTCCTGGGCTCAAGCGATCCTACTGCCTCAGCCCCCCAAGTAGCTGGGACTACAGGCATGCACCACCATGCCCAGCTGATTTTTTCTACATATATATTAGTTGGTCAATTAATTTCTTTCTATTTATTGCAGAGACAGGGTCTCACTCTTGCTCAGGTTGGTTTCGAACTCCTGACTTTGAGCAATCTGCCCACCTTGGCCTCCCAGAGTGCTAGGATTACAGGCATGAGCCACCGTGCGGTGGTTCATATTTAGAGGTTCTTTCAGAAGAAAGAATTTAACGCTCTTATTTGTTAAACGTTGAAGAGAATAAATTATTGACCACAGAATAACTTCAGCACAAGAGAGCTGTCCAACACTGTATGTTTAGGAAACTTCAAGTGCTGATTTGGCAAAATCACTCCCTCTGTCATCTTTGTCAGACTTTTTCGCTGCCTTGCAAGTGAGAACATGCAGGCTCTGAGCAGTGCCCTGCACATACATATATGAAGATGGGAAAGTGACTCCCCTGATTCCTCTCTGGAAAGCCCCAAGCTCTGTGCATTAGGACCTGCAGTTTTCTGCTTCAGGGAAGAGGAGAAAGGAATGGAATCACGTTGATAACCATTAAAAGACAAATGTCCATGTTTCCTAAGGTTATTGACCCACTCACTTCCTATTTGTTATACTAACACCACACTCTTATCTTTGCTAACTATTATGCAAAACTCTCAGTTAAATTATAATATTCCATGACACTTTCTTATTTTGTACAGCAGAGGTTTCTAAAGTGAACTTATTTGTTTAGCAATGATTTCACTTCAGTGTCTCAGCCTGCAAAAGAAGTGTTTACGCTACACTGAACCCAGGAGAAGCTTCAATTAAAGTAAAGGACAATATAAAACAATAAGCTTTCATTGACATCCTCCAATAAAGCTAACGTTGTCCAAGTGGAAACTATGTTAATAAAGATACTCTTCAGTTCAGAGGAGAACTCCTGTCAATGGAACATGTAACAAGTAACAACTAATATTTATTTGGAGCTTACTATGTGAATTAGGAACTACTCTCAGGCCTTTAATGACTTCACTATATAAATAATATCAAATAAAGATAATTACAGAGCAGTTGTTATGTACCAGGCACTGTTCCATGTGTCACCTCTATTATTTCATTTAAGCAGCCTCACAGCAACCCTCTGCTGCAGGTACAATTATTATCCCTATGTTATAGGAAAGGAAATGGAGGCACAAGAGGTCATATAACTTGCCCTTGACCATACATCAAATAAATGGCAGAACTAGAATTCAAATCCCAAGCAGTCAGATTCCAGAGACCTAACTTTAAGTTATTATCCACATTTTTTTTCTATTTCATGAGTATCTACTTCTCACTGTTTCAAAGTGGTATTTAGTGTTTTTCTTTGGAAGTAGATGTCATGGAGATAATAAAGGAAATAAATGACAGGTGGTCCGGGAACCCCAGATTGTGACCTTCATGAGAAGAGAACTTTTCCTGTTTGGGTCATCACTATAATCCTACGACTTACAGGAATATCAACCCCACTTGGAAAGTCTACAGTAGACATTCTCCTAGGGGGCCAGGCTGAACCTTATTTGGTGAAATCCCTAATGATCCTAATTATGTTAATATGAAGCTAGAATTTCATCTGAATCCAAGCCTTACTTTGATGGAATTTCAAGTCTTATCTGTCTAGAGACTTTCACGGATTCAGAAGTTTCTTTCTAAAGCAAGAGTTTGATGAAAAGCTTGACCCAATCACAAAAACTTAGTAATTCAAGAGAAGGCATGGTTCTAAGTAATTGATATTTTCTTTCTGGCCCAGTGTCCATATTCGGTCAATGAATAGGTACTGAGTCCCTATTCTATGCAAGGCACTTTTCCAAGTGCTGGTGATTCAGAGACAGACAAGTTCATACTAGACTTATGTCGTATATAGTCAGAGGGGAATAGGAGGACAGGTAAAAATCCAAGGCAAGTGTGAATCTCAGTCTATATACTCTAGAGTACAAGAAAGAGCATTTGTTCTGTGCTTTTCTTAAACTAACTTAATTAGCCAAACAGCCATCCATCAGGAAATTCTACAGGGACTCCCTTCACCTCCCTAGATTGCACTAAAATCTAAGACATACCAAGTTTCTTGAAGTTCTCTGTTTTGTTGCTCTCCTGCCAACCACCCACTTTGTGCCCAGGCCTGGATGCCTGTGTTTTTGGATTTAGTCTTTCTTGCTTCTTCATGAATTCTTTTCCTCGAAGGTTTGCCATCTCCCTGGGGCTCTGCCACGGTTTGATGTTCAGGTCCTCACTGTTCTGAAAACCCACACTCTTGAGTTGTATCCCCTCTACTCTCGCTTCTTCTCCTGCTGCCTTCCGAAGTACTCGCACCTGCCCTGTCCCTTCGGGACAAGCAAGACCTTCTCCTCAAGGAGCTTTGGCTCTTCCAACAAAGGAGAAAAGCCTTTGACTACAAATGGTTCCCACTCTAGGCTCTACAAAGTTTCCAAGGAAAATAAAAGTTAAAATGTCAGGCTTCTCTTTGAAACAGAGGCAAGAGTGAAATACAAATTAGTGTCATTGTGTGTGTGTGTGTGTGTGTGCGTGTGTGTATGAAAAATGGGGTTATTTATGGGGGGAAATCATGAAGTTTTGCCTGTTCCCAGAATATATATATATTCTATTGCCCCCAAAAGAGCTGTTAACTAAATTCTCTGAGATATTGGGGTAGAAGGAGCATTCCTGTGGGGGACACCATGGAAAGAGAATAATATAAGAGCTTGCTCTGAAATAGTGGTTTTTTTTGTTTTTTTTTATTTTTTTTAAATTTTATTTATTTTTTATTTTGGCATATGATGGGGATACAGATTTTAAGGTTTCAATAAATGCCCTTTCCCCACTCCCCCCACAAGTCAGAGTCTCCAGCATGACCATCCCCCAGACGGTGCACTTCTCACTCATTATGTATGTATCTACCCACCCCCCGTCCCCCTGCCCAATACACTATTGTTGTAGTACCTATGTGTCCACTTAGGTGCTGCTCATTTAATACCAGTTTGCTGGTGAGTATACGTGGTTCTTATTTTTCCATTCTTGGGATACTTCACTTAGTAGTATGGGTTCCAGCTCTAACCAGGAAAATATTAGATGTGCCATATCACCATTGTTTCTTAGAGCTGAATAGTACTCCATGGTATACATATACCACATTTTATTAATCCATTC
>VSMD01119744.1:0-38468 GCA_008750895.1 Mirza zaza | reverse complement strand
AAAAAAAAAAAAAAAAATAGGCCATCAGCATCACAGGTAAAGGAAATGTAAATTGTTAACTACAATCTGAGGGCCAAGAACTTCTAAACATCCTTCTCAAGGGTACTCGTTCTCTGTTCATCCTTAAATATCCAGGCCTAGTTCTCTTCCTCCTCCCCAAAGCTTTCTCCTAATACTTCCAACCACACAGCATCTGCCAGCTCTGAGCCCTCAGCCTAGACCACTAACCTGCCTCTGAGCCATTGGTCTTGGTATTCCTGCTAGGTAGCGTTCCTCAGTGTTCTTGCCATATCTGTTTAGCAAACTCCTGCCAACATTTGAAAGGCTAGATTCCAATAAAACATCCCTCTCTGATAAGGTACATGAAATTTGTTTTAGTGATACCTCAGTTTCCTTGTATAACGAAATATAGAGAAGAGGCCTTCCCATTCCCAGTCCACCCACTTGTGTGCCTCTCTCTCAATCTGTTTCTCAAGCTACATAGCTCTATAGTTGTAGGGCTCTGAAAAGGGTGTCCACTAATAGATTAAGGCCAACTTTTCCCTCTGTAGCTCTGGGCTCTGACCCTCACATCCATATGGAAGTTCAAGAGAGTGGAGAGATCTCGCTGGAGTGCACCTCAGTGGGATGGTACCCAGAGCCCCAGGTGCAGTGGAGAACTCCCAAGGGAGAGCAGTTTCCATCCACATCAGAGTCCAGGAATCCTGATGAAGAAGGTCTATTCACTGTGGCTTCTTCAGTGATCATCAGAGACACCTCCATGGAGAAATTGTCCTGCTACATCCAGAACCTCCTTCTTGGCCAGGAGAAGGAAGTAGAGATTTCCATACCAGGTCAGTGAAACCAAGGCTACATTCTTATGGCAACACAGTTTCAAGGCCACATCACCTGGATACCTGCTCAGAGTGACCTCATGGCAGAGTTGTCTACTTTCCCCATCTAAGCTCTTGCCCATGGACTTGAGGAAATCTTACCAACTTCATTAGGGGAGTAAAGATTCTGAAGGCATAAATCTACTTAGATCTCATGTAAATTCCAGATTTTCCATTTTAGGAGATATAACTGAGATATAGAAGCTTTATCTTTAGGGGCCTTTCTGATCCAGAACTTTCTCTCCTAGAATAAACAAGACCAAGTTATTTTTCTAATTTCACTATTTCTACTCTTACCCTCCTCTTCCCTTCCCATCTCATGCTAGAGCTCTGTCTAGATTTCCAGAGTCCTCAAGGAAGCAAATCCTCTCATTATTCCCCAGATACTACTTCTGGGTCAAGTAAGAACCTTTCCTTATTCTTTGGTCAATGAGTCCCATTCTATTACACACAGGTGACATTTCCCCTTCCTTCTTTACCTTCCTCATCCTCTTGGCTCCCATTCTACACTAATAGTTAAGGAGGAATTTCCATATAGCATGAATAAATCCATTGTATTTATTACTTCACAGGTCCTTTCCCAAAATAACTCTTCATTTCTCTCTTTCTCTGCCCTCTCCTCCTCAAGGTCATATATTACCTGAGTAGGTTAGAGTGTTATTGCAATGACTATTTTTTGCCATAAGAAGGATGAGAGTGTTCCAGGCCATCCCCTATTCCTCCTCCTTTGGAATCAGGAGAGAAGCTGGACTTGCTCATAGTTTCTCAACTAATGGCCTTCTTGGGGATTTTCTTTTAGATACTTCTGTTTTAACTACTTCCTTATCAAGTCTAACTCCCTGGAGAGTGGCTGTGGCTGTCATCCTGATGGTCCTAGGACTTGTCACCACTGGGTTCATATTTTTCACTTGGAGACTATGCAAGGAAAGATCCAGAGAGAGGAAGAATGCATTGAGCCCAAAAGGTAAGTCATAGAATCCACAAGGGCTACCTGTCAGGAGTGCTTCAGAGAAGGTCTATAACCAGGTCTTTTAGGATGATTTCCAACTGAAGATATTTGATTCTAGAATTCTGAAAGTTGGAAGGAATCATAAGCTCCTGAAGTCACAGATACCCAATATGAAGAGGCTTGGGGTTTAGACAGAGTCAAAACCAATTCTAATTGAGATATTAGACCTGATGTTTACTCACTACTCCCCTCAGACCCTACCCCTGATCCTAAGCCAATAGGAACTTCCTGCATATTTCTTAGAAAACAAAACAAAACAAAATCTTTGTTCTGAATTTATTGATAATATTTCAGTAATCAGGTAGTCATGAATTAAAATTCCTCCTTTAGTGTTTCCCACACCAATTTTGTCCCCTCACTTTTGTCCAGTATAGAAAGCCACTAAGATATTTTTGTTTGTTTTCCAGACAAAGTCCTAGAAGAGCTCAGTAAGTTCTGTCTTCTTGTCATTATTTTACTCACAAAGTTTTTCTCTTTCTTATTGTATAACCTGTCAATGACTATCTTTCTCTTTCACTGCAGAATGGAAAAGGTCTCCATGGCATACAGGTCAGTGGCTCTGAACTTCTCAAGGGCTCTGAGGTTCTCTCCTCTAAAAATTCAAAATCCTATGTTACTTGGAAATGAAAACTCTAAACACACTTTAGTGATGAGGATAGGAAGGAATAAGGTGATGGCAAATGGCCTCAACACTTTCCTTGAGGCACATAGAGGGCCCTTGAAAGATGACTAGGAGACAAACTCTCTCTGACAGGGTCCCATTAGGCACTGGGGACAGTCGCCCTCTGGCTGCTGGTGAGGGAGGAACCCTGGGGGAATGGAGACAAACAGCTCTCCCTCTGAGGAGACCTGTCAACTCCTAGAACAGTGTTCTATTTCTTTGAGAAGGAAAAACAGGTCTTGTAATCTCTGACTTCCACTGATGGTCAGACTTGCTCTCTCTCTGTCTCCAGCGGATATAATCCTGGATCCAGACACAGCCCACCCCCACCTCTTTCTTTATGAGGATTTAAAATCTGTTCGACTGGAAGATTCACGTCGCATACTACCTGAGAGACCAGAGAGATTTGACTCCTGGCCCTGTGTGTTGGGCTGTAAGGCCTTTACCTCAGGGAGACATCACTGGGAGGTGGAGGTAGGAGACAGGACTGACTGGGCAATCGGCGTGTGTAGGGAAAATGTGCGAAGGAAAGGATTTGACCCCATAATTCCTGAGAATGGGTTCTGGGCCTTAGAGTTGTATGGAAATGGGTACTGGGCACTCACCCCTCTCCGGACCCCTCTCCTATTGTCAAGACCCCTCCACCGGGTTGGAATTTTCCTGGACTATGAATTAGGAAACATCTCCTTCTACAACATGACTAATGGACATCATATATATACATTCTCTGAAAACATATTCTCTGGTCCCCTCCGTCCCCTCTTTTGCCTTTGGTCCTCTGGTGAAAAGCCCCTGATCATCTGCCCACTTGCTGATGGGCCTGAGAGTGTCACAGTCATTTCTAATGCCCAGGACCTTTCTAAGGAGATCCTCTTGTCCCCCATGGGGGAGGACTCTGCCTCTGAGGTTACAGACACTTTCCATTCTAAGCTAATCCCCACCCAACCCAGCCAAGGGGGTCCTTAAGGAATATCCCAGCTCAGTTGTTTTCCTTTGTTCTAATCTCTCTCCTCCATTGTGAGCCTTCACCTGCCAGCTTCAGCCAGCCCCTGTTTCTTCCTGTTGGGTAGAGATTAATTAATCTTGTGAAGGTTGTATTCCTTCTGCTAGAGGGAGTGGGGAGTAGGACCTTCCTAATTTGTTTCTGTATAAATATTTGGGGGATGGAGAAGTGATTCTTAAACTGCTTCTACTGATCCTCTATTCCTTAAGGCCAGAACCTATAGGGAAGGACTTGGAGCAAACTGAAAGGATAGCTTAGGGATTGAGGTAGGGGTTAGAGTGTCATGGGGTTGTGGCAGAAATGTTTTGGCATCCAAAATAGGGGTATGTGGAGGAACAGGTTTGAGGTGAGCAGAAAACCCAAGGGGTGCTGGGAAAGGACAATCTTAGTACAAAACCCCATAAAGGAATTTGGAGGAGATATGATAATGGAAGAAAGTGAGGTGAACTTAGGCCCATGATGAATACCTGGCTTACCCCTAGAGTTTTTAGGGCCTATATCTCAAATTTTCCAAGCCATATCCTATAGGATAGAGGATACTAGCCCTAATTCTATGGGAACTGAGCTGTGGGAAAGGGGGAGCAGAGAGTAGCTAAGATGAGCAGGGCTGGAGGGTGCAACATGTGGGATAGAGGAGAGAATTTTGGACAACACTTAAAAGTTGTCTGCACAGCCATGCCTTAAGCCAGCAGTCCCCAACCTTTTTGCCACCAGGGACTGGTTTCATGGAAGATAATTTTTCCACGGGATCAGGGCAGGGGTGTGGGTGAGTGGCAGGGAGGGGTGGTTTTGGGATGATTCAAGCACACTATATTTATCGTGTAGTCAAACCTTTCTGTTAATGATAATCTGTATTTGCAGCTGCTCCCCAGCACTAGCATCAGCCCCATCTCAGATCATCAGGCATTAGATTCTTATAAGGAGTGTGCAAACTACATCCCTTGACTGCACGATTTATGGTAGAGTTCATGCTCCTATGAGAATCTAATGCCCCTGCTGATCTGACAAGAGGTGGAGTTTATGAGATTATGTGAGCGATGGGGAGTGGCTGTAAATACGAATGAAGCTTTGTTCTCTGGCCACTCACCTCCTGCTGTGAAGCCTGGTTCCTAACAGGCTATGGACCATGTTGGGGACTGAAACCTTAAGCCCTGTTCCTCTCTCTGCACTCTCCTGTTTCTCCTTTGCCTGGAAGTCATTCCAACCTTATTTTGTTGAGTCCACATTTCCAGTTCTCCTCTTCCTTTTGATCTAGCATCTCTCCATTTCAAAGGCATTCCCGGAAGCATCCAGTGATGTCACTACTTTATCAGCCACCGTCTCAGCCTCATGCCTCCTCAGCCCTCATCCCAACATCCAAATCCCTCAAATATGCTTTCAGTTAGCTTCAACTGCCATCCATTTCTATACTGTGCCACTGTTCCCTATTTCCCCACCCAGCTTCACAACATGCTGCTTCTCCTCAGGGTCCCCTGAGTGCTGAGCTACTGTGCTCAGCACAGCTGGACTGATTGCACCTGTTTGTATTTGCCCCTGGGCATTTTCCTGTATACATGTGGCTTGTCTTGCCAATGGGCTGCAAATGTATCCAGCCTCACACCTTCCATTTTCATTGTATTTTTCCAGTTCCGGTATAGACGTTACCCATGGTCTTTACCTAATAAATCTGTATGATTGCTGAAAGAACCTTCATTTTTTTTTTCAGTCCCAAAAAGTGGAACTGAACAAAACAGAGGAAAAAAACCTGACTGGGAATGTAGCTGGTCAAAGCTTTTGTCTAAGACCCATCCCAAGGCCTGATGGCAATGTGTTTACCAGGGCAGGTGGACATAAGGGGTTGTTGCCCAATTAGTACCCAACTACTTACCCAAAGGCCACAGTGCCAGTGGCTACCCTCAGCCCGTTTGGGTGGTGACTTTATCTCTACTACTATAAAGGTTACTGGCCCACAGTGTAGGTAAGTGAATTACCTCTTCAAATTAATAGTACTTTCCCAGAGAAGAAAATATTTGGAAATCTATAATGGTAGTGCCTTGTAATTGGGAAAAAAAAATTCATAGGTGATCTTGGAAACCAATATGCCTGAGGAGAGACTCTGTATTACTGCTTGAGGACCCTGGTAGTTCAATGAGCCCACTTTCTCCTCTGTTGCCCCAAAGGAGGATTAGAAATAGTCCCCCTCTGTGAGGGAGGGGTGATAGGTCTGTTATCATCACATGCACTATACTTTAAGCAAAATGTAACAACAATATAGTTCATTATCCACATTTTGTCATTGTTACTCCCAGGCCCCACATTCGTTTTGTTTTCATTCTGGTTTTGGTGTTTTCCTACTAACTTGGGGTTCAATTCCTAGGTAATAATATCTATATAATCACATTTCCATTGATGTATTACTAGATTACTTAAAAATGAATCTGTATACAGGCTTATAAATCAGAAGACCACAGAAGTTTTACTCTGGAAAAGGGCTAAGAGAAAAATGTAATTGGACTTTAGTATGAGAAGTAACTGTTAACATTTACTCCAAACCCCTCCTTTCAGAGATGAGGAAAATAAAGAGAAAAATTAAATGAAGTGATTTAGTTAAAGGCACATAGTACGTGGCCAAGTCAGTATCCAAAGGCAGGTGTCCTTGCTATAGCTGTCTGAGACATCTTCTACTGAGCCAATGGCAGTTGGGTAGGAGGACAAACTAAGTTAATCTAGACTCTAGAGGTTGGCATGCCAGAAAACTTTTTAGAGATATTACTAAGGTGGAACCCACTGGCTCAGGAGATTCTTAGGCACAGGGAGCAACGGAAGAAGAAAAATACAACTTAGCATGCTACCTTCTACTGGATTGAGGACCTGCACCTGGAGAACCAAACAGAAGGGCTCCTTCCTCCATCATTTCATGGATCCCCAGCACCCAATGGCCCCCTCCCCTTGACCCTTCCTCAAACACTATCCTGCCCACACATTTACCTGACACTATACTCCTGAGTGGAGAGTATCATTTATCCCTACTTTAAAAGTATTCATTTGTTAGAAATGTGATCAGTGTAACTTAAAAAGAAAGTATTCATTTGTATTCCAATTATACTTTTAGAAAGTCAAAGAAAAACATAGTTCAATCTTCTTTAAAAATATATTTAGGGAGCTTTAAGATAGTTGACTGCATGGAGGTTGTTGGAGGGTGGCATGTCCAAAGAGAGCTTCCCGCACGCCTTGCCCTAGGCATCTCTTCCAACTGGCTATTCACCTGTACCCTTTGTAATATCCCTTATAATAAACCAGTCAACGTTTATTCGCAAGATAGGTTTGAGAGAATTAAGGGTAAACTCTGCTAAAGGAAGGAAGAGACTGGGTAGCATCAGCCCCTGGGTTAAAAGGGATGTGTGGATGAATCTTGGATCCCAAGAAAAGGCGAGAGGAGTCTGGAGAATAAAAAGAGAAATCACTCTTAATCCATTTATATTATGATGCATTATGAAAATAAACACCACTCTAACACTTTCAGGACACATTGCATTCTCCCTGCACTTATTTTTTTTTCATTTGTTTTTTACAAGTTTTGTCATCCTACCTTAGGTTTTGTTTGTTTTTTAAACATTTATTCAAGCTGACTAATGCATACCCTCAATAAACCCATACTTTCAAATATTAAAAAATAGAAAAAATTAGAATCTTTTCCACAGAGCCTTTTTGTCTTTGACAACTGCCAGCTTGGCAGTAAGGTGTTCTTGTGAGGCTCCAACCCTCAACAGAACTTAGGGATTACTCCTGCCATCTCGGTCACTCCCAGCAACATTGAGATTCCCTCACTACATGTCCCCATCCATTAAGCGAGGGGTCCCCACTCATTCTGTCGTGCTCCCTTCCAATAAGAGGTCCTAACACTATAGCATTAGCCCATTTATCAGGCCCAGAGTCCTGGAAAAGCCTCGGTCCCGCGCACTCGTCAAACCCGACGTCCTAGGATCCGGACCCGCGCTGCTCCCCTCGCCCAGCTATCGACGCCTCAGCCAGTTCCGTAGTCCCGCTGGCCTGGTTCCCGCGCAGTCCCAGTCAGGCAACGCGACACCAACTCTACTTTGCCGGCTCCCTTATTTTTTTCAAATCCATTATCTACCTCTGCAATATTAAAATCCTCCAAAGCATTGTTTGTTTTAGGGGCAAGAGGGTAGTGGGGGAAACTGTGAGTCTGCATGGCATTCTAGTGTGGGCCACAGAGAAGAGGAAACTCAAGTTGAAGAATGGATGATGGCAGCCACGAAAGGGAAGTAGGCTTGTTTCTGGAGCTGATGGGGGGGGGAAAGGGGGGTCAAATGAGAATTCACTTCGGATTAGCATTATATCCAAGTGTGTGTTTAGATACAAGCCTTTACCTCAACAGTTTCCTCCCCCTCATCCTGAACAGATCTCACACAAAAGTAAAAAACAAAACAAACAAACAAAGGAAACCATTCACATTCATACTATTAAAAGTGATAATAATAAGTATTTAGAAATCTTAGACAGTTGTTTTACTCTTTTAATGTGTAATATGTATTCTAAAATGTATCTGTAAAACCTCATCCAGAATAAACGGGGCCGCCACAGGAATCTCTCTCTGAGAACAGAGAAAAAAATGGTCACAGATTTTAATCAGTTCTGTGACTCCCTTTCCCTTCCCTTTTCCCCATGATCTTAAAGGAAACTGGTGATCAAGCATAGTACTGAGCTCTTGGGAAACACCATGTCCTTACTTTTTTCACTAAGCTCCAGCCAGACACACCCTTTAAGAAGAATTTATCTGATGTAGCTAAGAACCTGCTGGTGGTTTCCTGTCCAGCTGGCATCAGCTATCAGAAAAGTGCCCCCAGAGGTGCCTCAGTCTCAGTAGTTCTGGCTTTATTTCCAAATCTTCTGAAAAACAAGAATTTACCAATGCCAGCCAATAATGCTTTACCAAAGCCTGTCTTAGCCAAGTGAGGCAGAGTCAGTGATACTTGTATTTCCAAAGCACCAGAAATAACTGAAGTATTTGTTAATGTCTGACTTTCATTTTAAACCAGAAACAAAAACCTTTCTACCAAGCAACTAAAAATCAGACAAAAAATGCAAATGCACTACAATAATAATAGCTGTCTTCATTTCACACTGGCAAATGCCAACTGTGGTAGTCACATGTTTACTGGTGCCTGCCTCTATTCAACAGACTCTGTGACAGCCAGACATTCAGACTAGGAGAAAAATAATTGAACAACTTCCTTCTTCTCTAATCAACAGCAGCTTTTTCATGCCATCTCTTGGCACATCTCAATTCACATCTCTTGTGTCCCCATATAGTACTCATATCTCCTCAAATCTCCCACTTGCAAGAGTACCTGACAGCCCACTCCCAACTATATATACATTTATTCTTATCTCTCATTTTATTTTTTAAATGGAAATAACTTATTTTCCTGAAATACATGAAAGTTTATTTTTAAAAATAAAAAGAGTCCAAAATCTCATCACTCAATCATGACCAACACCAACATTTGGGTTCATTCTCTCCTTAAAAAAAAAATGAATCTATCATCTATTTCAATGGATTTAAATTAATTGGTCTTTGGAGAGTGGGTTTAACAGCAGTTTGAACTCCTTATGGTACAAATATGGTAGCTGTGATGGACATAAAAAGAGATTTAAGCCTATATGAACTAATGGAAGATGGAGAAATATGCATATAGAAAGTAACTGGTATCACTTTGATGCCTTCTTTTGGGTCCAGGTCCTTATTTTTATCCTATATTACAGAGACTGGTAGATTTCACCAAATTTTTTCTTACCTTCTCCTAAATGTTAGGACTCCTGAATTTTAGCTGGACACATGGCCACCCAGAATAAAGATGACATTTCATCACCCCTGTAATCCTAGCACTCTGGGAGGCTGAGGTGGGAGAATCGCTTGAAGTCAAGAGTTCGAAACCAGCCTGAGCGAGACCCCCCGTCTCTACCAAAAATAGAAAGAAATTAATCGACCAACTAAAAATATATATACAAAAAAATTAGCCGGGCATGGTGGCACACGCCTGTAGTCCCAGCTACTCGGGAGGATGAAGCAATAGGATCGCTTGAGCCCAGGAGATTGAGGTTGCTCTGAGCTAGGCTGATGCCATGGCACTCACTCTAGCGTGGGCAACAAAGTGAGATTCTGTCTCAAAAAAAGAAAAAAAAAAGATGACATTTCCCAGCCTCCCTTTTATCTGATGTACCCACGAACTTTGTTCTGGGAAGTGGAGTGTGAAAACAAGTGATCTGTGTAGTTTCTCGCTTGTGTCTTTCAAGGGACAAACACCTGGCTCTCCCTTCCTTACATCTTTTTGCTGGGACTGTGCATGATCCTAAGTAGTATATCCCCCAAATGACTCTTAGTGCCATAGTAAGTGGCTGAGAATTCCCAGGCTAGACCATTTGAATGAATCTGTTTAAACTGGCATTTCTTATCAACTGAGGTTCTTAATGACCTTGTTGCCAAATTTTTCAGTGCTCACAAAAGTACGTGACATGGTACCAAGAGCCTCCCAAGGGCAGGTCAGATGTAGGAACTGAGCAACAATAATCCACCCCAGAAGATTGGCTGACCACCATGGATAGCACTGCATAGGGATCCCACACACAATTTAGAACATTGCTACTCATGCTGGTTCTAGGCCACCTTGTTAGAACTGTTAGGTAGATAATGAGGGATTCCGGGTCTCCTAGGGATGAAAGTGGGTACTGTTGCCTTGGTGCAATTGCCCCACCTGGGAAGAAGGACAAGGGTGGGCCCCAGGCCCACATCTTGGTCCTGTTCCACCCTAATCCTCTCCCAAGTGACTGCCATACCTGAGGAGGAAGGAATACCCTATGAATTCGCCAATCATAACTTAGTGTACCAGCTGCAAAAGAATGCAGAGGACTCTCTACCACATGGGTCAAGTAGCATAGGTACCATAGAGTCTGCAAATTGACCTAGAACAACCCACAAGGGTAGTAAGACAGGTCATGCAACTCCCAAATGTGTAATCAAAGTGGTTCCATGGTGATCTCTGAACCATGAGGGAGGTCACAATCAGGGCACTATAAAACAAGATGCAGGCCAGGCGTGGTGGCTCATGCCTGTAATCCCAGCACTCTGGGAGGCTGAGGCAAGAGGATCGCTCAAGGTCAGGAGTTCGAGACTAGCCTGAGCAAGAGCGAGATCCCATCTCTACTAAAAATAGAAAGAAATTAATTGGCCAACTAAAAATATATAGAAAAAATTAGCCAGGCATGGTGGCACATGCCTGTAGTCCCAGCTACTCGGGAGGCTGAGGCAGGATGATTGCTTGAGCCCAAGAGTTTGAGGTTGCTGTGAGCTAAGCTGATACCGCGGCACTCTAGCCTGGACAACAGAAGTGAGACTCTGTCTCAAAAAACAAACAAACAAAAAAACAAGATGCAGACCATAACCAGCTCTCTTTTTGCACCCTTTCTTTTGCTCTCCCTTTGCTGTGACAATGGGTCCAGTCGTCATCTGTGGCATATGTATCATGTTCTGTAAACCTCTATCTTGCTTTATAATCCTATCTTCCTCTCCTCAGTAAACTGCATTTTCGTGCTTGCCTAACTTTGGTGTGTACGGTCATTCTTCTGCCATCAGCACACTAAGAACTGACATTTCAGACTAAAAACCAACAGAACTATAGAACCTTGAGCTTTACCGCAGAAACTGCTTTTTAACAACATCTCACATGACTCATGTGCACTGTGAAGTTTGAGAACAGACTAGATGTGTGTTTTAAAATATTTTGCATTTACCTGGAGCAGAAGATCTTAGCTGAGGTACCGAGAACATTTCAACAGATATGCTCACGAATTTGGATCATTATGCAAAATGCATTTGAGGGACAACTGATTATGCATAATTACAGTAGCTAACAGAGAGCACTTATGTGTCTGGTCTTGTTCTATATGCTTTACATGCAGTAATTCATGCCAATTTTCAGTCCCCAATAAGGTAGGTAGGTACCAGTGCAATCTCCATTTTATAAAGAGATGGAGGTGCAGAGTGATGAGATGGCTTCTATCAGCTGCTGGTGAATAGCAGAGCAGAGGTTTGACCCCAGGCCATCTGACTCCATTGTCTAAATACTGACCTTCAAATAGTCCTCTAGACCGACCAAATCCTGTGTTAGATTACAGAACAGTATACAATTTGGGATAAGTAAGAGGTAAGAGAGTTAACCTAACATCAAACTCTGCCAAAGAAAGATCCTTGTATTGGACTGCACAACTATTTGGCCTCATGATCTTATAAGACAGGGAGGTCAGGGCAGCTACCAGTTCTGTTCAAACAGCAAAACAACAATGGAAGATGACCAAGTGCCAAGACAATGGCTTTGTACTCCTTAATAACTACTGTAAGACACTATTATACTGTTATAGTTGTTGAGTCATAGTTCTGGCTGACTGGCTTATTGTTGTTTAGAGCCTTTTAATCCCTTCAAGAACCTGCTGAAAACTGCATTCTTTTCTCTGTCTACCATATTGACTCCCACCTATCTACTCACGCCTCCTAAATTGATATTTCTGGCCCAAACATGGCCTCTGGGCTGGTCTTACATATCCTACTTCTTCCTCAATATCTCCGCTGGGACAGCTAATAGGCACCTCAAACCTAATGGGTCCAAGTACAGCTCTGGATTCCCTCTGGCTAATTTACCCCTCACTTCATCTTCCCCATCACCATTAATTGCTCTAATAGTCACCCATTTTCTCAAAACAAAAACATGGGCATAAGAAAAAAGAAGGAATTACTTCTTTTATCTCACTTCCCACCTCCAAACCACTAGTAAATCCCATCAGCTCTGCCTTCAAAATACATCCTGGATGTGAACATTTCCCTCTTCCTTTACCACTGGCTCCCTGTCTAAACTATCATAATTTCTTGCCTGGATTTTTAATACAGCTTCTGCTTCAACTGTTGCCTCTATGGTCACCTATCCATACAATTGCCAGAGTATTGTTTTTAAAGATATATCAGATTATGTCATTAAAATTCTCCTATGGCTTCTCACTATAGTCACAGGCCCTACTTACACCATTTGGCTCTTGGCTACCTCTGCAATCTCATGTCTTCTCATGCCCTCCTTCCTTTTCTCCAGGCATAGAAGGCTTTTGTTGCTCCTTCATTCTTTCCTTAAGTCCTTTGCCCTTGCTGTGTCCTCTGCCTGTCCCCTGGATATGTGCATGTCTCACCCTTCATTTCATTCGGGTTTCTGTTCAAATGCTTTCTCTAACCACCCTCTGTAAAATAGCACCCAACTCCCAACTCCACTCTTCTACTTTCTGACTCTTCCTCCTGCATTATTTTCCTTTAAAGCACTTATCACTACTTGAAACAATATGTATACTTGTTTTTTTTTATTGTCTGTATTTATCATAGAGGTAAGAGCCCACAACAGGAGGGATTTTGTTTTGTTTGTAAATAAAGAAAAGTGGCATATATGAGTTACTCAATAAATATCAATCAACTGATTAAATTATGAGTGTGTTCAAAGTTCAAGGAAATTTGGAATGGACTTGGAGGTCAGGGCAGGTATGGTCTACCTGCCTCAGAGAGATGGCTGCTGTTTTTCAAACACTCATGAGGACAAACCAAATCCTGCTTACCAGTTATGCCTTTATTATCTTACCCTTTTTGGGATTTAGCAAATAAAGCATGTTCATAATTAAACCAAAAAATTATTCATTGTTTATATGAAATTCGAACTTAAGTAGGCATCCTATATTTCATCTAACAATCTTATTTATTTATTTATTTATGTTTACTTTTTTTTTATTTTAGAGACAGTGTCTTGCTTTGTTACCAGGCAAGAGTGCAGTGGCCCAATCATAGCTCACTATAACCTCAAACTCCTGGGTTAAAGGGATTCTTCTGTCTCAGCCTCCCAAAGTGCTGGGATTGCAAATATGATCCACCATGCCCAGCCCCATCTAGCAGTCTTATTTGAGAGATCTGAACCCTTATACCCTCTGGCTGGGGTAAACCTCATACTTCATCAGAAAACAATTTACCTCAAAAAATTTAGGCCAGGCACCGCGGTGGCTTACTCCTGTAATACTAGCACTCTGGGAGGCCAAGGTGAGAGAATCGCTCAAGGTCAAGAGTTTGAAACCAGCCTGAGCAAGAGCAAGACCCCGTCTCTACTAAAAATAGAAAGAAATTAATTGGCCAACTAAAAATATATAGAAAAAATTAGCCGAGCATGGTGGCACATGCCTGTAGTCCCAGCTACTCAGGAGCCTGAGGCAGTAGGATCGCTTGAGCCCAGGAGTTTGAGGTTGCTGTAAGCTAGGTTAATGCCACTGCACTCTAGCCCGGGCAACAGAGTGAGACTCTGACTCAAAAAAAAAAAAAAAAAAAAAAAAATTGTATGAACACTCACTCCCTTTCCTTTTTTGTCTTTCACCTAATTCTTTTCAAGTCCGAGTTTTGCAACTTAGTTTTTCAATTCTTAATTTTGTTCCTTCTCTATATTCTTTAGGATTAGTGTGGTAAATGGTAATATAAATGCACCTAATAAACCCAATAAACCTGTTCTCCCTGGGACCTACCTTTGTGTAGTCTCTCCCCACGTGGCCTCTGGTTAGGGCCTATTACAGGGAGTTAGCTACTCTCCCAGCAAAACAGGTCCCAGGTAGGATCATTGCATGAGATTTGGAAATAATAGAGACACAAAAATAACAGAAACAGAGACAAAGTCAGTTCAAAGTGGTGGGAGAGTCAGGGGTCCTCCTGCATTCCTGTGAGTTGTGAGGCCTGAGTGAAATCCGACATCAATATTTATTGTTATAGCAAGTAGTTGATCTTGGTTAAAGAATTTGTGCTCATTCGTTGAGGCTTCCCAACTCCCCAAAGGTTTCAAGGGACCCTTACCTAATTCTGTCTACAAGAATAGATAGTTACAAAATTTTTCTAAGATAAACATGTTAAGCCTTAAATTACAAATAGGCCTAGCTGAGCATACAAATTAAAGATAAAAATATATAAAGTAGGAACATTGAGTCTGTATACTAATCAAATCTATTTCTCTAAATACAGAGACAAATGGTCAGGAGCGAAGCAGGAATAGCCTTGAAGTTTAAGATAGTTCCAGAGGGACGTTGTCTGCTGCGCAGGCATTTCAATCAGCTTCTCTGCCTTGGGCCCAAACCGAGCTCTGCCGTGGAAAAGCTCTAGGCGATGGCTTGCAGCATTGAAGAAACATTGCTGTGCAGACAGCTTCTAGTCTGTGAACTAACACCCCCACAGATTCCTTCAAGGCAAAGCCCTGCAAAACTCCTGAAATCTTTCACGTCTCTTAGCCTTATTTCCCAACACCCTATGATTTGCTTTGGCCAAAGTGACAGGCAATGTGAAGCAAATATTACAGAAGCTTGATAACAGCCTGTGCACTGGGGCATGGCCTCTGGGAACTGCTGCCCCACCATGTGGAGAAACTTAGTCTAGCCTCTTTGGGGATGAAAGACCTTATGAAGAGAGGCTTAACATCCTAGTTGAACACAGGGCATGAATGAGTCCAGGCAAAGCCAGCTGAAGAGCTGCAGAATTGTAAGAAATAGTTGCTTTAAGCTACAGAGTGGTTTGCTATGCAATGATAAATGAGACAGTCATTTAAAATTTCTGTTAATGTGTTTTACTTACTCTGTTTCTTATTCATTTATAATAGTTTTGCTTTCTGTATTTTTAACCTTTTATAAAAATATGGTTTTAAAATTGGGCCTGTTTTCCTTCTCTTTTTGTAGAGGGCAATGCTATTTTTCACTGGGCAACTGAGCTGGTCTAGTATTCAAGTTAAAGGAGCTACTTTCTCAGAAACCCCAGCTTCAGCCCATTTTAGTCTATGTTTCTAGGGCTAATTGCCTCACTAGAGTGTAGACCACAGGATGGTAGAGCTTCTGTTCTATTTATTGCTGGATCACCAGCACCTACAACACTGCTTGGCACATGGTGAGCACTCAATTAATATTTGCTATATGTTGAATGAATGACTTAGTCCTCTTATCTCTTGTCCCCACAGTTGGTATCCATCACCATCCTGTGAAAAGGGCAAAGGTGACTGCACTTGAGAGGCCAGCCTCCACTGTTTGCTGCTGTTCCACATGAGAAAGGGGCTGTGTCCTTGTGTGGCCCCATGAAGATCCCATCTTCAGTCCCAGCCCTTTGGTCCCATCACACCACTTTGAACAGAGGTAGAATAATGCCCTGAAATCTCTGCAAAATTACCAAAGTCTAATGTGGGACTTTCAGCTTTGGGATTGTTCTCTCTTCTAGACTCTTTAGTTTCAGTATTTGCTATTCTTCAGCTTCTCCTGCTGATGATCGTGAGAAACTCTTTGACAGTCAGAGAGCCATGTTGTTGACTATTGCTGCTGGTTACAAAAAATAGCTAATAATGGTAACTAGCATTTAGAGTGACGGGTGTAGAATTAAGAACTTGCATGTGTTAACCCAATTCTTACCTAAAGAACAGCCTATGAGCAATTACTGTAGTATTCCCATTTTACAGATGAAGTGCAGAGATATTAAGTAACTTGGTCAAGACCACATAGTAAGTGGCAGACGTCACATGTGGGTCTTTCTGAAACCAAATTCATGTTTTAACCACAATACTTCCTCATTCATATATATATATATATATATATATATATATATATATATCCATTTTCTTGTAACTCAAATTCCTCATGATCTCTCTCTCTTTCTGATTGCTGTTTGGTATATGCATTCACAGAAGATCAACTTTGTGAATAAAGAGGTAAAAGTATTATACCTCTTGGTTAATGAATCATCTCATGAAGCTGCTATTTATTCCCCTTCTGGGGATTTTCTCTTTCTCTGGCCTTTAAATTATCTAGGTTCATTCTCTGATTTTATCCTATGATAATATTGGGTGTTGGATGCCTGGAACCCAGAAAGTTTGTCCGAATCCTTGAGATATGTGTTTGTCTTCACAAAATGTTCTCAAGTTCCTCCCACACGATCATTCCAATAATTGAATTTTAACATTCTCTGGAGGCTGTTTCCAAGTTATTTCCCAGAAAGGGTGGACTCTATCATTCAGGGCACTAGGGAACACTTTCTTTTTGTGGTCATCTCTGGCTATCTCCAGTGATTTGCATTCAGATGCCCCAGTGTGGGTACACATGCATGCATAGCCTTATAAGCATCCATTGTAAACAGTGCTTTTGACTGCTTTGCTCTGTGTTTTACAAATATTTTGCATGAAAGCCCTGTACACTTAGGCTTGAACATTTTTTTGAATGTGTCTGCACCTTCATCCTTAATAGAAAAATTCAAATTTTCTCTAAAGTTAAACCTTAAAACAATGAACTCAAACGTGGATGCCCATTAGAATCACCTAAGGGTAGAAGGGGAACCTTAAAAAATACAATTGCCAGGTGACACTCCCAGATACTCTGATTTAATTTGTGTGAGGTGGGGAAAATGATAGTATATTTAAAAATCTTCCCAAGGGAGAACCACTGTCCTAGGGGATTATGAAGAGCATTATCTATATGCTTTCGTAGTTCAGCTAATGTGAGGGCAATTTCTGTTAAGAATTACAGGGTTATTGCACTTTTAAGCCTGTAGTTCTGAAACCATCATGCCCCAGAAGCATGTGGAGGGCTTGTTAAACACATACTGTGGGACTCTATCCCCAAAACTTCTTTCTTTATTTATTTTATAAATTGGCAAAGATTATATATATTTATGATGTACAAAATGATGTTTTGTTATATGTATACCTTGTGGAAAGGTGAAATCAAACTAACATATCTATTACATCATATACTTATGATTTTTTTGTGTGGTGAGAACATTTAAAATCTTCTTTCTTAGCAATTTTCAACAATTCAATGATTTTGTCATTAACTATAGTCACCATGTTGTAAATAGCAAAACTTCTGATTCAGTAGTTCTGGGAAAGACTACAGAATCTAACTGGTTCCTTGGAGATGGGGATTTATTGCTTAATTTAAGAAATTAAGCATTGTATTTCACCCACGACCAAACCAGAAGGTGTCCAAGAAAGCCGTTTTTCCCACCCAAGTACTAACCAGGCCTGACCCTGCTTAGCTTTAAGATCAGACGAGATCAGGCACATTCAGGGTGGCATGGCAGTGGACAGAAAGCCGTTTCTAAGGTCCACAGAGGCAAAATGACTTATCTAAGATCCTTCAGGCTTCTGGTTCTGTTTGAAATTCGAACTCAGGTTCCCTGACTCCCAGTCAGTGATATTCTGATGATGGCATCCTGGATCTAAACCCTTGCTAACGAAATTTGAAGTAGGTCACCTCTGACCTTGTGTACGTTTAGAAAAGCTGCTGCGGTAGAGGCTTGGTAGCAAGGTGCCCCTTGAGCCGTGTTTAATAGATACAGAAACTACTCACCGATTTATTTTTGTTTTGGTTTTTAAAGTTTTTATTATAGTATAACATCCACACAGAAAAGTGCACAAATTCTCGGTGTATAACTCCATAAAGTCAGATCAAGAAGCAAGACAAGCCAGCTTTCTGACTCCCAGGGGCAAGATGAAAACAACTCAAAGCTTGATGGGAGGGTTTAGGGAGCACTTCGTTCCAGCAAAAATTGGAATAAACCTAAAACCTCCTGCAAGTGAGTGTCAGTTTAAGCAAGGCGGCATTCTTGCAATGTTGAATTCAACATGGATGCCATTATTTTAACTAGAATTCAGTCGAGAGTGGGGAGTAAACTCCCGCTTTCTCCCCAGCACGCCCGCCGCGGCCGCCCTGCACAGCCTGGGGTAGACTGTTCGCAGAGAAGACGCTGCTCTGTAGTTCAGGGTAGTTCACGAAGTAGCAGTTTAGCTTTCAACAGAATTCCTAGATCTTAACGGGGAAAACACAAACAATAAAAAAGAAAAAAAGGAAAAAAAAAAAAAAAAAAAAAAAAAAAAAAAAAAAGACTAGCTTTTATATAAAACCAGAAGTAAGTTTTGACCACCAACAGCTGCTGTAGCGTCAGGATGGCCGAGCGGTCTAAGGCGCTGCGTTCAGGTCGCAGTCTCCCCTGGAGGCGTGGGTTCGAATCCCACTCCTGACAGCTAAGTCTGTTTTTGTCCTACTTATTAAGGTCTACTAAATTGTGTTTCCCTTTTTGTCCATCTAAGAATGATTCTTTTTTTTTTTTTTTTTTTTTTTATAAATTGTCCGAGCTCTGAGATAAAGGCACTCTGTACTCGGAAAATAATTCAAAAACTTGATTTTAATCTCATCTCCTTCTCCATTTCTGTCTTTTTCTCTCCCGCTCTCCCCTTCACATGCAACTTGAATAAATTACTCTTCAGTTCATGTCTCATTATAATTATTGATGTCTTCAAGGCCCTTCTTTCATTTTGTTTATTTATCGATTCCATTTTAATTCACTTTTCTCAGTTTCATTCCTCACTCCACCCCACCCCAACTCCCCATGAGAAGCTGCATGAGATTTTCCTTGAGATACAGCAGGAATGAATTGCAGATCATGAAAGTCTGACAATCTACTAATTTTGCGTTCAGAACAGGACCCAGGACCCAGGGAGGATGATTTAGACACACAGAAAAAGTTCATATTCAGTGACATCTCCAGAAATATTCCTCAAATTCAATTTTCCAGCTGTTCAACCTGCTCATCTTGAGCATAGCTATAGTTTCAAACATTAATAGGCAATGTTACTATTTTGCAATCATAATTTATTGCAAAACCCCAATTACTCAAAAACCTGAGGTGACTAAAACCTTCTCACTATTCCTTTAAAAAAAAACTCACAAAAAGATTCATACATATACTGAAAGAAAAGTGAATTGATGTCTTAGATTGTCATCAACAAGGATAGAAAGAACAAACAAACAAGATTTCCCCTTATGGCCCAAGTGGCCGCATATTCATTCCATTTCTGTCCACCCTGACATTCTGATTGAACCTGATTTTGAGTCTCTGCTGCCATGGCAACATAAGACAAAGAAGGAATTGGCAAATACGTGCATCCCCCAGGATGTTAGGAAAAACACTAGAGGTGCTTAGAAGGCAGCAGGTTGGTCCAATTCAATTCAGGCTGCCAGGGCTCACCCCTAGACTCTGCCACTTCCTAGCTATATGACCTTCCAGGCAAGTGACTGTGCAACCTCATGCCTTAGTGCCCTCCTCTTTAAAATGGAGGGAATAATTGTACCTTTCTTCATCAGTATGCTGTGAGGATTGCATGACTTAGTATATATAAAATGCTTAGAACAGTGCCTGGCAAATTTTGTTTTGTCATAATAAAGTATCTGTTCATATTAGTCAGTGTCCTTCAGAGATATAAAACTAATAGTATATTTATCTATATCTACATCTATATATATCTATCTGTATAAATATATATATATAGAGAGAGAGATTAATATTTATGATGAGGAATTAGCTTACACATTTATGGGAGGATGGGAAGTCCCACAGTCTGCCTTCTGCCAGCTAGAGACCCAGAAAAGCAGGAGATATAATTCAGTCTGAGTTCAAAGGTCTGAGAACCCAGGGAGCTGATGATATAAACCCTAGTCTGGGAACAGGAGTAAACAAGATAAGATTTCAAACAGGGGGTGGGGGAGAAGGAGCGAATCTCTTCTTCCTCAACCTTTGTTCTATTCAGCCCCTCAGTGGATGGGATGATCCCCAACCTCGTGATTGGTTGCAAGCAAACGGATGCTTCTCTTTGAAAGTTTCTGTTCCGAAGTCAGAGTGACAAATATTTGTTTGCACTTTGATTTTTCCTTTCCAAAAAATTCTGACGACAATGTAACTTTTTAAGATAGTTAATCATAGGTTGTTTTATATGGTTAGATTTTACTGGCTGCTATGAATTGTCAGAGAGACTGCAACCTTCTCAACAACAGCTTTATCAATTATTCCAAAGGTTGACCTTTCTAAAAACATTGCCTGGAGATTGTGAGAGTGAATCCATTTGGGATTTCCCCAGGAAAGAAAATAGAACGACCGGAGATTTTAATGTTGCTTGTAGTTTAAATTTGGTATTTGCCTCCTGCTTTCCCTGGTTCCTTTTGCATTTGTTAAAAAAAACATTACTTGTGGAATAAAAATGTAAGAAAATCAAGAAATGCAGAAATTCGCTCTTGCAAAAGAAAGCCAAATTCATCTTTGCCTTTTTTCATGAACAATAAGGGTCCACCTTCAGATCCACATAAAACAGTATGGTGATGGCCCATAGGGGAAAATAATTTGAAAGCTTACACTTCGATTGGCCGTGGTTAACCGGAAGGCAGAAAACCCACGGAAAACTAAGGCCCCGCTGGGATTCGAACCCAGGATCTCCTGTTTACTAGACAGGCGCTTTAACCAGCTAAGCCACGGAGCCAGCACGCCTCACGGTCTTCCAATCAGCAAGGAAAAGGAATGATATTTGCTTTTGTTCTATGCGTTTATTTATTTTCTTGTTACTAAGGATCAGGAGCAGCCAGAAGCTTCCTCAGACCCTGAAGAAGAATCCTGGCCTTGCCCCCAAAGACCTAAGAAACCGCTCATCTGCAGGAAAACTGAGTCCTTCGCACGGGGGTTGGGTGGGGAAATGCAATTCGGGTGCTAGCCTAACTTCCCAGTGCGCTCAGAGGAGTACACCAAGGAACTGCTCCGAAGGGCAAGAGTTCAGCAGCTTATCCCAACTTGGATCAAGTATGACCTGAGGCGTCAGGGAGTACAGGGTAGGAAAAGCGGGAGCCAGCAACATTTACAAAACACTCCTCCAGGTCGTGTAACACCTTTACATCAGAACACTCCCAGCACCAAGAATGGGCCTCTACAGGAAGCAAGCTGTTTCTTATTTCACGGTTTTTAAATTAAACTCAAATTTAATTAAAATTCCAGTCATTCCTTACCCAGTTTCTTTCTGCTAAAATTGGGTTCCACCTATCTGCTTCTTGCTTATAAGAGATTAACTAATGGTATTCCAGAGTTGCTCCTTTAAAATGCAAAACTTTGTAACTAACAACCTAATCTTGGAAAAAGATGAAGGAGAGGCCTCCTCTCCACCGTAAATATAGAGAGAAGTTTTTTTGTCCTAATACTTGTCCAAAGTACCTGATTTGATATGTTGTCAAATTGAGAGCCTTCACAAGAACTTCTATACTGTCATGCAGGCTTATGTATTTGTAACTCTTTCTAAATTACTCTGTTCTCTGTTAAAATAAATCTGTCCTTGGGAATATAATTTGAACAAAGGGATTTAATGAAACTCTAAAGAGTCTGTAAATTGTTGCCATAGCTATAGTTTTCCAAAGAGAAACCTATAATTGGGATTAGCTGTTTTACTTGAAATCTCTTGTCCCTGTGATAATGCTGAAACCAGCATTTCAGTATTTCTAAGCTGTATTAATATTTGAAGGATTTCTCTGTCATAGTATAAGGCAGCCATTGGCACTTAGTTGTGCTTACATATATCATGGGGGGAACGATATGAGTTCATGCCTGTTAGAGTTCTTATTTTCATGAGAAGAGTGAAAATCTATGAACTCAACACTCAGTTTGATTGCAACTCATGAAATAAGCACCTATTTATTTAATATTATAAGCTTAGCCATCATATTATTAGTGTGCTTGGAGCCAATATAATCATCATAAACAGTGCAATCACAACTAACATGGCTTTGACCAAACTGTAGAAGGTGACAGGCAGCAGAGCCAATGATATTTGGTTTGAGTTTTTCCTTTGACTGACAGCTGACAAAGTCTGCACAGAATTTGTAGGATGTCGAAGGGAGTAGTTTAACTAACCAGAGATAAATCTTGAAAGAAAACTGAGACTTTGAGCAATCATTTACAGAAATCTTGATGTGAACTCTACCACTCAGTTCCCACTATGATCAAGATGATCAGGATGGGGAGGCGGACCATGGAAGCCTCACGTTGACTCTACTCCACACATCCCAAATTGCAGAAGGTACGGATCATTACCAACAATAACATAAAGAAATATGGGAGTGGCAGACAGTGCAGTTTCCTATATGCCTGGGAGCAAAACTGAAAAAATAGTGAACTGAGACACAGAGGAGAGTTCACCACTGTGATAGTTTTATTTGTCTACTTGGCTGGGCTATAGCACCCAATTATTCAATTAAACACTAATCTGTATGTTGCTGTGAAGATATTTTGTAAATGTGGTTAACATCTACAATCAGTCAACTTTAAACAAAGGAGATTATCCTTGGTAATGTAGGTGGCCCTCAGTTAAAAAACAGTAAGAGCAAATCAGAGGCTTCTCCAGGGAATAAGAAATTCCATTTCAAGACTAGGACATCAGCTTTTGCCTGCTCTACAGATTTTAGACTTGCCCATTCCCACCCACAATTATCCAAGCCAATATACATATTCTCCTACTAGTTTTGTTTTTTTTCCTGGACTTTGTTTCTCTGATATAACCACTGAAGAAAAGACTGGAAGCTGGAACTATTATAGAACTGTCAGAAAAGAACCCCCAGTAGAAAGATTTCCAGAAACAAAATAAAAGCAATCCTTGTAATAAATATGGCTGAAAAATTTGAAGCAGCCAAGAAAGGCCTTCAAAATCTATAAAACAAAGGGAAATTTTTGTAAACAAACACCGAGGAGAGCAAATGTGGACAGAACCTCCAAGTAGTTGGATTAAAGCCCACTTTGGAAGTGCAGGATGGGACCTGTGACTTCCAGGGATGCCCTAGGATCTGGCCGTCCAATCCTGGGTATGTGATGAGGATGAAATAGGAGCAGGAGGTATCCCAGTTTGTTTCATTTCTGAATATTCAGGCACAATTGTTCATGTTTCCAAACTCCTCTTCAGAGCAGAAATCTATCTACTCTTACTTCTTATGGGGAAAGGGCGATCTCTGAACTTGGATAAGAAAATAAATGTTAATTTTGAAAAAGATGTTACTGAAGTTTTGTGTTTTCTTCCATTATGAATGTAAGCAATAAATCACAGTGGTATTTAAACTCTCATGAGTATCACTATTGGAAATCACAAATATTTTCACATCAAAATATAGTTGTTACAAATTCCTTAAAATATCATGTATTTTCATTACTGCTTTGAGATTATACTATTTATTAGAACCCCCTAGGCCCCTGCTGGATATTATCATTTAGTGTAATAATAAAGGATCACGCAAATATTACTATGTCATAATCTTAAAATGTTTGGTAACATATTTCAACATAATTGGTCTCCTTTTGAAATCTTATGTATTAACTTTTTATATTGAAAAGTATCATTCTGAAGTGGAGTCCATAATCACCACACTATCCTAGGAGTCCATAGTATAAACCTTGAGAAGATCCATATTGTATTGTCTAGGAAGGAATCTATAACTGTGTCTACCTTAACATTTATGCAGAAAGAGCAGAGTATTTTTTGTAAGGGCTTTTGAAACCTTATAAACTGAAAACAAATATTTTTTAATCTCAAAGTGTATATTCACAATATCAGGCATTTTTACTTCTGTTCAGCCCTCAACTTATTTACAGTGATACCAGGCATGGGGATAATGATTTATTCTAAGAAATATAGAGACTGAAACACATCTGAGACACTTGTTTGCTTTCAAAGCATGCGTACGAATTGATGATGCTTTCAGAGGCGTAAACTTCAGAGATACAGGCCTCGTGGTAGGAGCAGCATGTGGTGAACGTGCCTAGAACAGTCTTAGTAACTGCTTGAAAAAAAATTTTTTTTAAACGGCCCACAGAGAGACACAAAAAAGGTCAGATAATTTCCTATAGAGTACTAGCCAAAGTCCTTACAAGGGTCTACAACAGTGGTCCCCAACCTTTTTGGTACCAGGGACCGATTCATGGAAGACAATTTCTGGGACTGGGGGGGGTCAGCGGAAGATGGTTTCGGGATAATTCAAGCGCATTACATTTATTGTGCACTTATTATACAACTCACTATAATGCAGAATCTAATGCCGCTGCTGATCCGACAGAAGGCGGAGCTCAGGCGGTGATGCCAGCAACCGGGAGCAGCTGAAAATACAGATGAGGCTTGCTCTCCCGCCCGCTCCTCTCCTGCTGTGCGGCCAGGAACAGGCGGCGAACCAGTGTTGGGGACCACAGGTCTACAAAGCCAAAGGTGATCTCGCAGGGTTTCCCATCTCACTCCACTCAGCACCAGCCTTCTCAATATTATTACTCCCAAGCCAGCTCCTACCTCCAGGCCTTTCCCCTGGCGATTTTCTCCTGTTGCAGATCACTATTTCCCCCCCCCCCCCACTCTCATTTCTCTCTCGTTCATCGCCTTCACTGCTGGACTTTCATATCCCCTTTCCCTGTTTTATGTTTTTTTCTCCAGGCGCTTATCACCATTATTTTATTTATTTAGCGCTTTATTATCTGTCTCCACCACGGCCACGTAATCTTCTTGAGGTCAGGGAGTAGCACCTGTTTTCTTCATGGTTGCATCTCCAGTGCTTTGAACAGCAATACTGATTGCATGAATGACCTCATGAATGGAAAGGAGACACTGGGGCAGAGAGGGTGTGGAGTTTGCCTTTCACAACCATTTTTCAGCCTGCAGAGACAGACCAAGAGAGGAGTAAAGACAATGGCGCGTGTGCACAAGTAGCCCCCAGAAAGACCATATGCTACGAGCCTAGATAAACCCAGCAAACGCGACTTTCAGCCACAGCCCAGACCTTGCAGGTGGGGTCAGTGCAGCAGACTAATTTCTTATGAAGGCATACCTGCCGCCATGTTCCCCGCATGCGGGGCCAGTGGCGCAATGGATAACGCGTCTGACTACGGATCAGAAGATTCCAGGTTCGACTCCTGGCTGGCTCGGCGTGCAGGGGTTTGTTTTATTTCTTTCCCTTCCTAATTGTAGTGGAGTTCAATGGATTAAGAAAATTCATGCACGGTAAAGTTTGCCTAGAAATCTCGGAAGCAAAAGTACCCGGCTTTTGATCACGGGAGTCATCACTTCTTTGCAGAGCAAATTCCACGTCTGACCATGTGGTGGCGCTAACCAAAGCGTAGCTAGAGAAACGTTCGCCGTCCCCAAATTGTGCCCCGCCTTTCAGTCCATTTTGACTATTTGGGCCGGTCCGTGACTCACGACTATAATCCTAGCACTCTGGGAGGCAGAGGGGGGGAGGATCGCTTGAGCCCAAGAGTTTGAGGTTGCTGTGAACTAGGCTGATAGCACGGCACTCTTGCCCGGGCGACACAACGAGACTCTGTCTGAAAATAAATAAGTTTGAAGTAACCTATTAAGCAAAGGGGAAGACAGCAAAATCTTCAGGTAGAGCAATAATAATAATGGAGGGTTATTCAGAAGCAGTAAATCTCTATTTTGTTCTTTCTCATCTAGTCACATTTGTAGAATAAATTATTAAGGATTTGTCTTCAGGTCTGAACCCTGCAAGGGGTTGGTCTGCGCTTTGGTTCTCCGGTTTGAGAGGCAGGTAAGGATGCGCATGCGCACACCGACGCCATACACCGTTACCAGGACAGGGAAAGAGGGTGTTACACAGAGTGAAGTGCTGACTTGGGCAACGTCGCTTGAGAAGTTTCCGTAGTGTAGTGGTTATCACGTTCGCCTCACACGCGAAAGGTCCCCGGTTCGAAACCGGGCGGAAACACTCTTTTCCCTCACAAAACTGGTTACTGAATATTTTTTAAAAAATTTTCATGCCATCATAAATTTCCTGTCTTGCTAGATGAGGGCCTCAGTGCTGGTGCTGTGCCGTTCTGGGTGGGTCCGGAGTCTGTGAGCCTCGGAGGCGGACCCACGTATCACGAGAGGGAGAACCGGAGGCTCTCCGGAGCTCGGACGCGGGGCGGCCCGCCGCCTGCAGCCCCGGAAGCGCATCCCCGCCTCCCCTCGCCTTCCTGTTGCTGGCGGTGCCCGGTGGTGCCCGGCTCCGCTCGTCCTCACTGTCCCAGCGCCTGCGCTGGCCCTGCCCAAGTCGAGCGCAGCAGTGAGTCCAGGGCCGCAGCTGGGATTCCCGTCCCCCTCAAACGGCCACGAGACTCGGGTAAGTGTCTCGCAGGCCTCATGTGCTCCTCCGGAAAAGGGGAGGAAAAGGCGGCGGTTGGTGGTCCCGCCGCCCTCCATATACTTGGTACCCTCTTGCTATGTGGCCTTGGTCGTAATTAGCGGCCTTGGCCTCCGACAGCCCTGCCTTGCCCTCTCATCTCGAGACCAACCGCAATATCTCTTCGAGCTCCGAGTGTGAATCCCTGGAATAGACAGAATCCAGGAGGTGGGGGAACACAGAAATCCGCAGGCTGGACAGGGATAAGACCCCATGGGCGCTTTAGGGCAGATAAAAGGGAAAAGAGGAGAGGATTTGAAAAGATTGAGCTCACCGGACTGTGGCCTTGAAGAGGTTGTGGCGGGTGGACTGAGCTTGTCCTGGGCTCTCCCTCGCTTCCCAATGTACAGGGCGTCGCCTTCGGAAACCTCCATTGAGAGGACACAGAAGGGGCTAATCTTCCTCCACTTTGACCTTCTGCTTTCCCAGTCAAAAAGAGAAAAATAGATCCCAAAGTTAAGAAATGGCCAAACTGTCGATTCTGTGTCTTGCCTTGCAGCTCGAGAAAAGTCATTGGCAGCACCTGTTTAAAATCAGGACTTGTGCCCTGGTGTTTGGCTGGGGACCTCTGCCTGACACTTGTCTTGCTTACAAGTTAGTTGGATCAATCAAACGCTTTTATAGGAAAGAAGTCTTGATGCGCCACCTGACAGCCCCAGGTGTATCCTCAGTATTTCCTTCTTAGATGTCTTATTACTTTTTGTAAAGATTATCCAAGCCTGACCTGTGAGATCACATTGTTCCAGGTTCCCTCAAATGACTGATAAGAATGTGACATTGTTATGACCATAAAATAAGGACAGTCGTTATCTAATAATTGTTTTCTTTTTATCATTTTATCATTTTCTTAAACAGGATGTTTGGATAGGGATTGCCTGTCCCAAACCTATAACTCCTTAACTTCATAATTTCTCTGAAAGACCCATGCTTTTATCATGTTGCTGGTTCCCTTACAAGATAATATTTTAGCTAGCAAGATAATGTCTTGGTTAGTAAGACAATAAGCTTGGACATGGCCCAAAAGCAATTTGTTTAATACATTTTTATGTGAAATCTCTTCTATACCACTCAGAAAAACTGCCCCGGAAGCGCAAGTTAATGTGGTTCCCTGCAAGGGGGCAAGGTCACTGGGGCCAGGGAAGGGCAAGGATTTATTCTCTCCATCTTTCTATGATGCCAATCGGCAGCAGTACTTTAGCCCAGAAGCTGTGCCCCTAACCAGCCTTTGCAGGTGGGTGACAGTTTGTTTGGGGGGCCTATGGCTCACTCCTTTTTAAACCAGATACAAGATGCAGCAGCAGCCCTACCCTTTTATAGACACCCTGCCCATTCTTACCCTTCCTTTCAACATCTGCCTCCCCCAATATCTCTCACTTAACCTCAAATAGAAGTTCATGCTGTGTCTGTAATACTTTGGAAGATGGAGAACAAGTAGGCCCTGAAAAGTGACTGATAGCATGTGACTTCTTATTACTGTAGCACTCTGCATTTTGTATATGAATCTTTTCTTTTTAATATATCCTTTATTGTCTCCTTCGTAAGTTTAGCATTAGTAACCTTCTTCCAACCCAAAGGCACTATCTCTCCATAAGTAAGTTTTGGTCTTCCCTCCAACCCAAAGGCACTATCTCTCCATAAGTAAGAGGCAGGGAAGAAGAGAGTAGCCTTCTGATTTGGGGGGAGGGATTGAGGCTAGAATCCAAGTTAGAACTACCTCCTAGAAATCCAGTTCAGTGTTTATTAGGGGAGCAAAATGATGCTGCTAAAATGGACCTTGCATGTGTTTGCTGGTGGGAGTGAGTACTGGATGAGGTTGGTCCACAGACACCTAAGACAGACTTGCTGTGAAAGAAAAAAAAAAACAGAAAACAAAAGATTTTGAGAACATGGGCAAGATCTCAAAATTAATCTAATCCAAGATGTGTCCCAGGTCACCAAGTTGTTACACTATTCCCTCCTGTGTTAGTCTGCTATGGCTGCCATAACAAAGTACCACAGACTGGGTGGTGTAACCAACAGAAATTAATTTCCTCACAGTTCTGGAGGCTAGAAGTCCAAGATCAGGGTGTGGACAGGGTTGGTTTCTTCTGAGGCCTCTTTCCTTGGCTTATGGATGGCCTGCCTCCTCATTATGTTCTCACATGTGTCCCTCTGTGTTGTCTGTGTCCTACTAATCTCCTCTTCCTATAAGAATAGCAGTTATTTTGGATTAGGGCCTGCCCATAAGACCCCAGTTTACCTTAATTACCTCTTTAAAGGTATTTTACTTTTCATCTATTTTGTTTTTCATCTCACTGTTGGTCTTTTTTTTTAATCTATTTCTGCCAATTAATTTAAACTTCACTGCTGTATTTTGGCATTTGACACATGAGGATCATGTCCCCCCCTACTTGGGATGGATTACAAGGGTTATAATTTGAAGAAGACTGAAACCCTAACACATAGGAAACAGATTGTGTGATCATTCCCACACAAGGAGATGGGCTGAGAAACACAATTTTGGAGTAAGATTGAAGGAGAATGGTATGGAGTGTCCATTCTTTAAGGAAGTGTGTCCTAGATCAAAAGCTCACTCTTATGGTTAAACACTGTCATTCTCTTAACATAAAGGTCTCTAAGAATATATGCAGACTATTTAGTATAACCTTAATATTTATTGTCTGAGTTGGGACACTCTTTGAGAGTAAAAGGGAACTTTTTTTTTTTTTTTAAGGGACAAGGTCTTGCTCTGTAGTCCAGGCTAAAGTGCAGTGACTCCGTCATAGCTCACTACAGCCTTGAACTCCTGGGCTCAAGTGATCCTCCTGTCTTGGCCTCCGAAAGCGTTTGGATTATAGGCGTGAGCCACCATACCTGGCAGAGCATTATTAAAAACTATACTAGGGCAACAGGTATAAATCAAGTCACCCTCCTATTATACCAGATGATTTTCATGTCATAAAATGTCTCTCAATATTGGTTCCTTTGTTGTAAAAATAAATATCTTTCTCCTACCCATTTCTTTCTGGTCACACTGTTAACCATACCCAAAGCTGACCTATATGATCTCTGGCATCCTCAATTATTTTCTTTAAAAATTATTTTTCTTTGTGTCTGAAATTGCATTTTTTAAAAAAAACTTTTGTTTTCTAAGAATTATGAAAACATTTCTTTAGAGTATGTGTAGGGGAGAGGCAAAGGGGCAAAAATTAGGCGTAAATTCACCTAATGTCTAAAGAAGGATGTCTTCCTACGAGAGCAGGTCAGGCGTAGCTGGATTGGAACTGCAGTGTGTCTCAATAGCAACAGAGAAGTCAGTGGCACAGTTACTTTTTGACCCCTCAGTAATTCAGTCTCCCTGAAAAGAAGGCAAGGGAAAGCACAGAGAAGAGAAGGATGCAGCTAATTTCACATTAGCTTTCCAGTGAAGAGCTGTTCAACATTTAAACAGAACTGTTTCATTATAATCCTTGTTCCCAGAGTGCCCATGAATGCCAGCCATAGGCCCAGGTTCTAATTACCCAAACTCAAAATAAATCATTTTCTATTCCTACCTATATGGCTCTAAATTTGTGCTCCGGAGTACGCATATTTTAAAAATATTTTTATTCTTCAACAGATACAATTTTTATATGTAAGATAGAGAGAACACATCAGCCATGTGCTTCCCTCCTCTTCAGTTTAAGGAAGAGAATGCCACTCCTACCTCCTTATCTCTGGACTAAGCTCCATACCCCATGCCCTCTCCAAACATGACCCTTTCCCAACCCCAGGAATCAGAGGTAATCCCTGTCCTTATCCCTTTTATTAATTTTACTACTTGCTTGTACCCTAAACATGACATTATTTTACACATATAAATGGATCTATACATATTCTTCTATAACTTGCATTTTTTTGCTCAACATTTTGTTCTTGTGATTCGTCCTTGTTTTTGCATTGTAGCTATAACTATTTGTTTCTGCTGCTGAATAGTATTCCCTTTTATAGATATTACCAAAATGTATTTATCCATTCTACTATTGAAAGACATTCGAATAGTTTACAGTTTTTTGAAATTGCAGTGTTACTATAAACATTCTTGTAGGGGTCTTCTGTGCACACCTCCATGAATCCCTCTAAGTAAACATCTGGAAGTAAAATTACTTTACATAATACCACATTGTTTTCCAAAGCGAATACACTAATTTGCACACATACACCCCCACCCATCAGTACATAAGGGTTTTGATTGGTTGACATCTGCTGAGCCATTGATATTATCAGACAACTTAGTTTTCATAAATTTGATGGGTATAAAATGTTATATCCTATGGTTCTCCTATTACATATTTTATGTGCTTATTCCCCATTCATACTACTTCAAACTACTTGTTAACACTTTTGCCCATAGTTTTAAAATTTTCATTTTGTCTTTTTCTCATGGATCTGTAGGAATTCTTTGTTTATTTTTTTTTGTAGAGATGGGGGTCTTACTACTATGTTACCCAGGCTGGTCGCAAACTCCTGGTCTCGAGCTATCCTACTTCAGCCTCCCAAAGTGTAGGATTGATTACAGGCATGAGCCACCTGGCCCAGCCCAGGAATTCTTTATATATTCTGGATTCTAATCCTTTGTCAGTTATATATGTTACAAATATCTTTGCACAGTTGATAACTTATTGCTTTACTTTTATGCTATCTTTTTGATATATACAAGTTATTAATAATATAGTTAAATTTGATTTTTAATGTTAAATTTGTCTGTCTTTCCCTTTATGGGTTACACTTTTTGTGTCTTGCTAAAGAAATCTTTCCAGGTGCAGTGTAAGGAAGATAAGCACCCCTTGTACTGGCAAAGCCACCTGCCAAACACTGCAGCCACCATGCCCAAGAGAAAGGCAAAAGGAGATGCTAAAGGTGATAAAGCAAAGATGAAGGATGAACCACAGAGGAGATCAGCACGGTTGTCTGCTAAACCTGCCCCTCCAAAACCAGAGCCCAGACCTAAAAAGGCTCCTGCAAAGAAAGGAGAGAAGCTGCCCAAAGGAAGAAAAGGAAAAGCAGATGCTGGCAAGGATGGGAACAACCCTGCAAAAAACCAAGATGCCTCTACAGTCCAGTCCCAGAAAGCAGAAGGCACTGGGGATGCCAAGTGAATGTACGTTTTTGATAGCTCTCTACTTCTAATGACTCTAGTGTTTGAAATACTATTTTTTTTAAGTCAAGTTTTATAAAAATGTAGGATTGGGTTTTGTTTTGTTTTTTAAGTTATGTTGTTAGCACCCAGGACATTTTGTTGTTTTTGGTGGAAAGGGCAAATACCACTAATAGAGTGTATCTCAGAAACTGAATTGAAATAGGGGAAAATAGGATTTTCTGTTTTGGTTTTTGAAGATTGTCCTTGGTTCCCAGGAGAAAATCTCTGACATTCACATGTTAGCCACTTTGGCATAGAAGCCTTACAGTGTGGGGAAGCTAAACTTCATGTCTTCTCCTTCCCTGATGCCATCAGCATAGACCTAGCCTTGCCACCCCTAAAATTAACTGTGTTAGGTAACAAAAAACTCAGGCTCTCAGGTGATGACATTGAGATATTGTCATTCAAAAGAGTCAAGATTCCTATTTTTAGTTTATGGATTCATCCTGTAGAGAACTCTACAGGTTTTAGTTCATTTCCTCCATGTCAGAGTTGGCCTGTGAAAAGCTTATAGATGCCTCATGTGAAGTGTCCACCACTCTGAAAGCCTTTCCTGTTCAAAGCAGCAACAAAAGATGTTGACTTTTACAGTGACTTTTTCAGGAGAGGAGTTTGGAAGTTATAAAATGTTATAGGTTGTCACCTATGTCCTGCTAGAAGTAACTGTTTTTGAAAAGTATCTTATAAAACTGAATATAATTGGCTTGGGGAGATCATTTCCTACCCAAAGTCATAAAGATATTCTTTACTGCCTTGTAAAAGTTTTGTCGTTTTGCTTTTCACATTTGTCTTTAGTCTGCCCTGAACTGATTTTTATGAAAAGTATGAGGCAGAAGTTCAATTTAATATTTTTTCCCATATGGATAAGTGCTTGTCTCAGCACTATTTACTGAAAAGTTCAACCTTTCCCCACTGATCTGTAACACTGGCTCTTTCATAAATTAAGTTTTTTGTATGTGTGTAGGTCTGTTGATGGTTTCTATTCTGACTCACTTGTCAATTCGTCTAACCTTGTGGCAGAACTATATAGTCCTAATTACCACAACTTTAGAAAAATATCTTGATAAAAACCGAAATGCCTGCACATTTTGTCATAGTGTTGACCAATTTCTTCTCTATCTCCAACATTACTACTGATTTTCTTTTACTTGTGAGTGTCTTGGCCATTCATAGCCATTTGCTCTTTCGTACAACTTCTATGATTGTATTGACAAGTTCTAAATCAAACAAACCAAAAACATGTTAGAATTTTGATTGTATTTGTATTAAATCTATAAATTAATTTGGTGAGCCAAGTCATCTTTGCAATGTTGTCTTCCAGTCCATAAATGTGTTATAGCTCTCTATTTAGGCTTTTTAAATATCTTTCAATAAAGTTTTATAATTTTCTCCATAAATGTCTTTTGTTAATATTTCCTAGGAACTTCCTAAAACGTTTATATGGTATATTTTTAGTTATTACATTTTCTGTTTTTAGCTAATGTTGGTTTTAATTTTTGTAACCAGCAACCTTACTACCTCTCATTAATACTCATATCGGTAAATTTTTGTGTGTTTACTATATAGACAACCATATATTTTGTACATATTTTGTTTCTTCTTAGTCCTTATACATTTTATTCCTTTTTCAAATGTTAGGCATAGTCCAGATGCTGGAGATAACAGCAGTTAAAAAAAAAAAAGTCTCTGCTTTCTCAAAGCTTATGTTCCAAATGGGGGGGGGGGGGAAGGGTAGAAAGCATACAAATTTATGTGACAAAAAGCTTTAAGTAAAAAAGTGTAGGTGGGTGCTATTTAGAGTGGTTAGGGAAGTCCTCCAATGAAAGAACATTTGAACAGAGCCCTAATGAAGTAAAAGAACAAAAGATGTGAATCTGAGGGGAAAGCATTCCAGCAGAGGGAATAGCAAGTGCAAAAAGATGAGGTGAAAATGTATTTGGCATACTGAGGAAGAACAAGGAAGCAAAAACAGCTGAACTGGAGTGAGGGTGAGGAAGAGTTAGTATGATTGCAGAGATAGCCAGGGCCAAAAAAATGAAGGATTTTTGCAGCCTATAAATTTTCTCTGAAAGTAATGGGATGTTATTATAGTTTTGAGCAAAGAAATGACACAATCTAAGGTGGTGTATACATATGTATGTATGCCTGTAAATATATGTATATATGTGTGAGTGTGTATGGCTGATGCACAGGCAATAAACTATAAAAGGCTAAGTGTGGAAGGAGGAAGACCAGTTAGGCAGTTGTCACAAAAGTCCAGGCAAAACATGTTGATGACCTGGACCTGGTAGGGAGCTGTGGAGGAGAGTGAATTGGATGTGAAGTGTGAGAGAGTTGGCAGTAAATAATGAATGCCAAGCTTGGATGATTGCTTATCCTTTCTGAGCCACAGTTTCCTCAGTAGCAAAGCAAGAAATCACACCTATTTTGCAAAGTTTCTAAAAGAATTAGAGATACTACCTGGAACTGATTAGCATTATAATTTACCCAGTTAGCATACTGATGCATAAAGCTCTGTTGGAAATTTGAAAAAAAATAATTCATATTTACCAAGACCTTATGACTACTGAAAACTGAAAAGAAAAAAAAAAAAAGATTACTCTGCAAAACAGGGCCAGAGCCAGGCCTCTCCATATAAGGCCCTTACTAAACCCAGTAGTGTATATACTAAAACTGGAATTACATAATTTCAACAATATTTCCCTTTGTAATAGTGAATTGCTAGCAATTCTGCTTTGTCCTGCTGTGTCACTATGCTTCCTCTGCTGAACTATTGCCATTCCATTTTCTTTGGTAAACAACAAACATTTATCTGTACTTTCTCTTTGCTAGACAACAAATCAGGATCAAAGATAAAAGAAACATTCTCTGTCTTCTTAGCTCAAAGTCAAATGTGGTAGAGAGGTCACCACAGAATAGTGCGCTTTGTGTTGTTGGTAACACTGAAGAAGACTAGAACCCTGATGCCGGAGCATGAAGGGGTCTTAGGGAGGACTTCCTGGAGCATGTTGACACCTGAACAGCAAAATAAAAACATATAGGAGGTGATCAGACAAGAAGTGGGGAAAAGGCTTCTAGAAAGAGTAATAACATTTGCAAAGATGTTAAGAGAATATGGTACATAGTAGTCAATGAAGTATTTGTTGATTCAAAAAAATGATTAGAATGAATCGTCAAACATGCTTTTGACTATAATAAGGAAAATTGTTATTATGTGTTAATATTTGCTAAACACTGTGTGTGCCCAGTGATTTACATGCATAATTTTATTTCCACAACCCTTCCGGTTGAATGATATTATTCTGATTTAACTTTACATTTAGTTAAATTGAGGCAAACAGAGATTAAGTAACTTTCTATGAGGTCATACAATGAGCAGTAAAAGACCCAGGTAGGTCTATGACTCCAGGGCCTACAAGTCCCTGTTGCTGAAAAAATTGCTCCCTGGAATAAATGTCAAATGTAACTCCTCCCAAAAAATAATTTGGCGTTTCTGAGTAAACTGAGTAAGGAACTTCTAAGATACTAGGAAACCATCAAATGCAAGAAATGACCATATTCTACAAGCTAAATAGTTAAAATTTCCAGTGAAGGGTAGTAATGAGATGACAATAAATTCCAAGGGGAAAAGTGGTCATAAAATTTAGAATTTTAGTACATCTTCTGCACAAAGATGCTAATTTTTTAGATAGAAATATTCTTCTGGATAGGAGCCCATGAAATCTAAGGAAAAATTTTAAAAAATTCCTTAAGTGGGGAAAAGTAAATTAGGAAATCATAAGTCAATCTTTAAACCTTTTGGCCCACTTTCCTGATCCATTTGGCATTTATAGTCCTACCTGTAAATTTACAAATTAACATCCTGGCTTATAACTATGAGAAATTCGGTGTCTGACATGAATCAGCCTGAGTGATCCAGACTTTTTAATATAAAATTTCTGATCCTCAAATCTGAGGCATTAGACCGGGAGGACTTGGAAAGAAGAGGGAAGGAAATTTATTTTTCTGTATCCGCCCTTGTTCCACTACATTCTTTTCTCTACAGTGGTTACAATGATCCTCGTAAAATGTACGTCATTCCTCTCAAACCCTCCAGCAGCTTCCATCCTGGGTCATACAAATGACCTACAAAAGCCCCGCTTGAACCGCCCAACCGCCCAGCCTTCCAGCCGCTCGGTGCTAGGAAGCGCCTCCGACCCCATCAAGGCCGCTGGGAGATCGCACCCCGGTGTCACCTCGCACCGGGCCACTCTGGATTGCGTCCACATTCCCCGGCGGGCTAGGGGAGGCTGGGACCCAACGTTCTTTCCAGGCGTTTCTCCTCAGACCTCCGGAAGACCTTGCTTCGGCTTCAAGCCCTGGGAGGTCTCTCCTGAGATTGTAAATGTCTGTGGTCCTTCTTAACCTCTTAGGTGCCAGGGAGCCCTCTGGCCCCAGGATGAAACCGTTCTCAAAATTACATTTTTTGAGATACACAAAAAAAATACATAGGATTACAAAGAAAACCAATTACACCAACCAAAACAGTTATCAAACAATTAAAATAATTTGTGATACAGTAATATGTATGCTTCTTCTTTAATGTATTAAACATTAAACATCAAGACCTGCCTTATGATCACCATAATTTCAAAACAAGTACTGGATATTTGTAACAACCTACTGTGATTTTAAAGATGTGATTTTTCGTTGCTTACGTGTATAAGTGAAGGAGATGTTCGATTTCAGTTCTAGGTTACGGATTTTATTTTATTTTATTTTATTTTTTTTTGAGACAGAGTCTCACTTTGTTGCCCAGGCTAGAGTGAGTGCCGTGGCGTCAGCCTAGCTCACAGCAACCTCAAACTCCTGGGCTCAAGCAATCCTGCTGCCTCAGCCTCCCGAGTAGCTGGGACTACAGGCATGCGCCACCATGCCCAGCTAATTTTTTCTATATATATATTTTAGTTGGCCAATTAATTTCTTTCTATTTATAGTAGAGATGGGGTCTCGCTCTTGCTCAGGCTGGTCTCGAACTCCTGAGCTCAAACGATCCGCCCACCTCGGCCTCCCAGAGAGCTAGGATTACAGGCTTGAGCCACCGCGCCCGGCCTAGGTTACAGATTTTAAAGATGTAAAATTTTTTTCTGCATCCAACTTCAGCAGCCCCTGGGTTAAGAAACTCTGCAAAAGTGCTTAACACACAGTGCTTGACACATTGAAAGTCTTCCATAAATATAGGTTTTAGTAATTTTTTCTGCCTACTACTGACTTGAGAAAGATTTTAGTAATTTTATCATTACTTTTCTTGTACCTGCTCAAATTTCTTTTAGGCGATCATGATGGACTTAATCACATGACGTCTTTGAGAGTTAAAGACTTCAAGACTACTCCCAAGCGTCACACACTCCTCATACTAGTATGCCTTATTTAGGGGACAATAATTTTGAGACAGATGAGGAGAGAAACACCCATGTTTATCACCTCTGACAGGTACTCCTTGATTCATTCAATAATAGTTGCTCACATATCAGGTGTCAGGAGCTGTGCTGGGCAAGGCGATGGGGGGGCACAGATAAATCAGAGTTCAGCCTACTCATTTAGTCAATTAGACATGAGTGCTAAACTAGTGCTGTCCATATACTCCAGCAGGGTATAAGGAAGGGTATTTTAATCTGGTGGGTGTGGGAAGTAGCAAAGTAGGGAGAAAGAGCTGGAGGCTTTAGGGAGGAGAACCTGCTTTTAGAGATTAGTTCTTTGATTTATTCACCAAGCATTTATTGAGCTTCAATTGTGTGCCAAGGCTAGGAGGCAGGCCCAAGGGCCCTGACCTCACCAGAGAGAGGAGGAGATCAGCTCCCAGCAAAAGAGGAAAAGCTTCCCATCTGATGAAAGAGTAGGAAAAGCAAAAGTAAAAAGATCAAGGTTTGACCTCATGGTTTCCAAGCCATCCATCCACACAAAGAAAGACTCAAAGGGGAGTTTGCACAAAAGGATTTGGCTCTAAGCATGACCTTTGATGGGAAGAGCTCCTAGAGGGCTCATATCTTTCCAGAGACCTGGCAGCCATAAGTTACATTGAAGTTAGGTAAAGCATAAGAGGCAAAGAAGGGCATCATGGAGAAATTTACCATCAGAAAGGCAAAGCCAGGTCAGCAGGGCCTTCTTTCCCGTGCAAAGGACTTCAGATTTTATCCTGTTTTCCTGGGGGAAAAGCCTGATGAGATTTGCATTTCACAAAAATCTCCTTGTCAGCCTTTGAATGGTTGAATTGGAAGGGGGACATTGGAACAAAAGGTTTCCTGACTATAAAATAATACTGCTTTATTCAGGCCTAGAAACCAGGACTTTAAGAGAATGAGGTAGAACAGCTATCCATTTTGCTTAAAAAAAATAGTTATAAAACAATTTTCACAGCCCTCAGAAGAGATAGCAAGAGGCCAGGCACGGGGACTCACTCCTGTAATCCTAGCACTCTCGGAGGCTGAGACGGCAAGATCACTTGAGGTCAGGAGTTTGAGACCAGCCTGAGCAAGAGTGAGACCCCATCTCTACTAAAAATAAAAAGAAATTAACCAGACAACTAAAAACATATAGAAAAAATTGGCCTGGCATGGTGGTACATGCCTGTAGTCCCAGCTACTTAGGAGGCTGAGGCAGAAGCATTGCTTTAGCCCAGGAGTTTGAGG